>JAPWDM010000001.1:90422023-90652023 GCA_035578155.1 Brachynemurus nebulosus | reverse complement strand
CTTATGTGTACCGCTTTCGAATTTTCTATAAGTAAAAATTTAATTTTTTTAGTCTTAACAAAAATAGTTTTACAAGGAAAGGTATCCAACTGTATCTCTCAAAAATTTTTGAAACTTTGGTGGATTGTATTACAACATTGTTATTAAAACTAATTACGTGTCCATAAACGGTTTAAGGGGGTAAAAATCCTGTAAATTTGATTTTTTTTAAATTTTCTTAAATATCTTAGAAATGATACGAGCTTTGGTAGGGAAACTATTATTTTTACATGGCACTTTGAGATCTTTATTATGATACCACAAAATTAAAGTTATAAAATCATCAAATAAGTAAATAAATAAATAAATAAATAAATAAAATTTGTATAAATATCAGTAAACTATGGGGAGGGGGTTCAGTCTATTTTTTCTTTCTAAATTATGTAATTTAAAGTATATCGTAATTTTGGAACAATTAATTACTAAAATACGAGATTCTTTGACCATATTTTTGCTCATTACTAAATCAAAAAGTTTTTCCCAAGTTAATATTAGCAAAGGATGTATTTATGCAAAAAGAATTAAATTGGTGTGATGTAAAATATATTAATTAAAAATTCTTTTATTTACACATAACAGCCTCCTCTTTTACCAAAAATACCTGATAAAATTAAGAGTTGGGACAGGGGCATGAAACCCCAGTGATTTTATAATTTTAATTTTGATATCATAATAAAGATCTTAAAGTGTCATTTACAAATATATACAGTTTCTCTACCAAAACTCTTACCATTTTCAAGATATTTAAGAAAATTTTTAAAAAAATCAAATTTTCAGGGGTGAGTTTTACCCCCTTAAACCGTTTATGGACACGAACGAAAAATATGGCTCGTGATTAGTTTTAATAAGATCTACAATCCACCAAAGTTTCAAAAATTTTTGAGAGATATAAGTGGATACCTTTCCTTGTAAGACAACTCGGTGAAGTAGGTATAAGTTTTTTCTTTCAAAATATCAGGGCCGTGGAGAGAACTGACGGGCCCCCAGAATAAAGCACATCTCTTAAAGATTTCTTCCTCAAAAAATAAGTAACGAGTACCAAAAATCAAACAAGTTAGACTTTTTTTCAGGCCCCCTCTTTCAGTCCGGGCCCCGGGACTACAACCCCGTCTACCCCACCCTCTCGTCGGGCCTGCAAAAAATTATCCAGAAAGTAATTTTGCTATAGTTACAAAGTATTAGGTTTTCAACAATAGGTGCGTTGCAACTCTCCATTCAGAGAAAAAACAATGTTAAGGAATTTTTTGTTTTCTAAAAAATGAAAATTTTACTTTTTGCAATAATATGTAGTTTTGGTGTTGAACCAAAATGCAAAATAAATATATAAAATAACCAATGCCGTGAGTAAATAATAAATACCTATACGATATAATAGGTACTTACGCCATATTATTTTGAATTTCCTTTTCCATTCCTTCCACATCGCTTCACATCCTACAAATGAAAAATTTACGACAACACTGTGTACGTACACAGGTGGAGATTATGTAGATGTCCTAATTCGTCACTGTTTCTGAACAGAGCCATTGTTAATATCATAAACAACCCGCAGTTGTTCCTGTACCGTTTTAATTTACCACATTACGTTAATAAAGTATGTCAGAGCTACGTTGAGTTGCTTGAAACTTCCTATTTGACTATATTTTTATTATCCCATCGAGCTAATTAACGTCAAAAATTATAAAAGTCTTACGTGTAATTTACAATAATGTGAGTAAAGTTTGGTTGATTTTTTTATTTGGCACTAGGTGTCTTACAAACTATTTTCTAAGGCACTTTCTAAGTAAGTAGGTATGTGTTTTTTAATAAGAAATGTAAGACGGGTAACTTTTTCACTAGTCAATACGGAACAGTAGGTATAACAATCTTGGACTTTTTATTTCAGTGATATTTTGAAAAATTCCTGAACCTATTTTTTTGGAAAACTTCAAATTTCGAAAAATTCCATATTATTTTAACGGGGACCTCCACAAAAGTATTTTAAATATTTAAAAAATTTTAAACCTTTGAGATAAATTTAATCATTAATTGTCAAAATTTGATTAAGTTAAATATTGAAATTTTATTGTTGGTCATCAGCAGGCTGCATGAGATATCATCAAAAAACTTCTAAATTATAGATTCACACTTGTTGAATCGGTTGATGGAAAGTTGGGGAAAATCAATCACTAGATTTAATTGTTAGCAACATCGATGTGAAAATAAATAAAATCGTTTAATATTTTTATGCAGCTCACTAAAACTAAAAAATATTGCTAAAATTAAAAAAAAAAATTAATTTTAATTTACGTAATACGTTAATAATTGAGTTGACTTTGACGTAAATACGTCTTATAAATCGGAATCTATTAAAAAAAATAATAAAACTTCGTTACGAAAATAAGGAGGAATTTAAAACGTAAAATACCTCTGTCGCAGCAGCTGCATAACGTAGCGAATTTCCAAATATTGGGCACTGGCGGATCTCATCTAAGACTTGTACCCATTTAAAATAGTTTAGCTTTTTACGAGTAAAAGAATTTTAAAATCGGCTGGGTAATTTATTTTTGGTATTTTTGCGACCCAAGAACCCGAACGGACTTTGTACAACATCGCTGCTATCCGTCTAAAATAATTTAGTTTTCTAGCAGTGAGAAAATTTTCAGAATCGGTTCGGTAGCTTATTTCTGGTGTTTCCGGAACTCCAAGATCCCGGTAGATCTCATTAAAAAATCAGCTCGGCCGTATATTCTAGGCTGACTTTATGTAATTTAACCTATATTTATATATATAGGATATTTTTCCTTTCTAACAGTAAAATTATTTTCAAAACCCGTTGTGTAGTTCTCGCATTTGCAGCCGCAGGACAGTTGTGGATCTCAGGTAACACAACCTGTAGGTACCTATCTAAAATAGAGTACTTCTGTAATATTGAAAAAATTTTCATAATCGGTCAGTTATTTTATTTTTGACACTTTCGAGTCCCATTGACTCTGTCGCACCTTACATAACATAATCTATATCTATCTAAAATAGTTTAGCTCTCTAAAAGTGAAAAAATTTTCAAAACCGGTTGGTCAGTTTATCTTGCGCTTTTGAGATCCCAGGACCTTGGCCGACCTCATACAACATATAAGCTATATCCATCTAAAATTGTTTACCTCTGTAACAGTGAAAAAATTTTCAAAATCGGTTATTTATTTTTTTTTTTTGGCTTTTTTTATTGCATTTATGTAAATTTTAAATTTGCAATTTATTTTTAGAAAAGAATAGAAGATTGATTTGTTTGGAATATAAGAATTATTTAATTTTTTAAGGAAAACTCATGATCAATTGTATCTGAAAAGAGGTATATATAAAATTTAAAATTACTTATTTAAGTAGGTATATGATTGTATTACTATATAAATAAGCAAACTATTTCAAGATTTATTACTTTTTTTACAACGTAGTGTATTTTTATACATTGTGTGTACAGTCCAGTATTACCTGAGTGAGAGATATAAAAACTAATAGCGGGAGTTTAGATATAATCACTCTATATCCATCTTTATTGCAGAAGTATTTTATCTTCTTAATATAATAAAATATGTATATCTCTTACTAAAAATTTATCTTTCCTTTTTATTGGACTTCGATACCTCAAAAATTCTGCATTTAGTTATAAATTTTTCAAATTTGTTGCAGTTATAACTCGAAGACAAATCGTTCGGTCGATTTAATTCTTATTGCAGCTTTTTTTATATATATGTTTCTCCATACCTCCGGTTTTCTGATCGAATACAAAATATAACTTTGCCAAGCCAAAGAACATCAAATTTTCGCGATAAATTTCAATTTTTTTTTTAAAAACCCGGCCATTTTGTTAAATTTTAACTTTTTTTTCGATCGAAGGTCATATTTCAGACGCTGTAAAGGCCACTATTACTGCAGCAGTGAGGGGACTGTTTTTGCAGCCGCGGGAGATTGCGAATAACTCGTTGAATTTTCAGTTTTTCGGTCCAAAATTTTATCATGTACCTATTTATTATATATCCCAAAATATATCCTTAAAATATTAAAATATTCCATTCAGTAGTTGCCCAAAAAAATTCCCAAAAATCACCTTTTTTCAGGCGGTTCCACTAGCGGCTTCCTTAAAAGAGTTATCTGTTCCCGTAGATTAAAACCAGGGCTAATATAACAGAGTGGGCTAGAGCAGGGGTCGGCAAACATAGTTGAGAAAAGGCATATCCTACGTTGTTAAAGGGTGAAATCAACCTCTAGATTTACGGGTTAAAATATTACGTAGTTTAAAATATGTTAGAAATTGAAAGTGATAGGAAAATATATAAATTGAGGACATGTTATCCACTAAAAAGATCTGTTCATTCTTGTCAGTTAAAACAGAGTTGGCTTGATAAGGAAAGCTGGGGAGGGGTAGGAGAGATTGGAATTTACACTTTCCTGTACAGTCTAAATGTCTTGTTAAGTCAATCTTTTACGATTATAATTATAAAAAGGCTACATCATAATTTTACGAGAGGAAACTAGCCTTTAAAATTCGAGGTTAAAATCATATGTATTAAGATATTTCAAAAATTACGAGATAAAAAAATTAGGAAATGCTATCGTTTAAATGGACAACTCATGTGTGTGGGTTAAAATTCCGACCGGATGTACCTTTGAGAGAGCCCTAAGTACTTTTGTGGAGATCCCTCCCCCCTTTACTAAGGTTATAAGGAAATTTTCGAAATTTTTCAAATTTTCCTAAAAAATAAGGTTGACGAGGAAGCAAAAAATAATGTAAATATATAGTGCTAAAGAAAAACTCTTTTCCTTCTTACTTCACTCGTGTTTTGAGAGATTCATTATTAATTTTTTGCAGGCTCCTATTGTGTGGGATACTTGGAGTACGTGCCCCAAATGTCCTTATGTAAATTCACCTCTGGTGAAAGTAGCATCGGAGTAACAAGAGGATATCGACTTTATTTTTGAAGCAACTATTATTGTTATAGTTATTATAAAGGTTACAAAGAAAAGTATAAAATTATTTAATATCTACTTCATTTATTTATTTTGTTATAACAGATATAACAAGAATTATATCCATTGAATTGTATCCAACAAGAATTACATCCTGTAATATCCACTGAAATTACTCATTCGATTTTTGCATCACTTTTTTCGATTTTCTTTCTTTACAGACGTATTCACTATTCACATTAAAGCTACTGCGGCGGTGTCCTGAGGCAACTTACCCAATTTTTTTTATGGATTATGGAGTGTCCAGTTTTTGTGTGGCCGGTAATAAATCATTGCAACATAATGAATGGGTTTATTTCTTATTGGTCAGTTTACTTGTAATGACAACAAATGACCTGTACCCTTTTTTCTGTTCATTATTTTCACATATTGTTTACACTTTGTTAACCAATGTTCATTCGGTAGCAATTGAATGGCTGTGATTCGTGTGCTATTTAATAATTATTATATTTTTATTGAACGTGTGCTCTTTTAAGTTAAGTGCATATTTCTTAAGTTACAGAATATTAACAATAATAATCTATGTGTAGGTACTTTACATTTTTAATATAATATAGGTAAAACATTATATTTGGGTGATTCTACTTTTTAGGTCCTTCAAAAAGTTAAGTTGTCTCCACAATAAGGAAGGTTAAAACTATATACAGAATGAAGATATTGTCATTTATTTTATTTAAATAAAGTTAATAACTCCTATTTAAATGATCTACCTCCATTCACTTTAATTTTTAATTTAATTTTTTTTATAAAAATGGTGTCAAACTTTTATTGCAGTTCTAAAACGCATGTCCCTATTACGTATTGCTTGGAACTATAACGTTTTTTTAAAATAAGTTTACTGAAACCACACAATTTTATAAATAAAAAAGAGAGTTAAATTGTTACGCACGATAACTAGAATGTTATATTTTATTTATCTGCAGAATTTTTTTTTTTGGCGTGACAAAAAATTTGAGTATCCTTCGTCACAACTGCCAAATACCAAATAAGTTTAAAGAAATAGGTGAAAGGGTCATGTTTTTTGGTGAAACGAAACGCCAAAGACCATAGATTATAAAGCGAAAGTCAGATCATGTGACTGACATTGACAGCTTGTCATTTTTTTACATCAAGCAAGAAGACCGGTAGCGTGTGTTAATTGATAGTATCCTTCGTCACAGCTTTTTCTGGTATCTATTTCACGAATTTCAAGTCGTTTTTACGTAAATATTATTTGTAATAATGAAAGCTTTGCGATAAAGTTTTCGATCTAAATAATCGCTGTTCACGATTAGTAACCATTTTATTGGAAAATTGTATCCTTCGTCACACAAAGATCTTATTTCGTCTTAATCAAAATGACGTGCCCTTTGTGACCTTAGATGATATGTTACGCTTATTAAAAAAAAAACCTCTGATTATTAAAAGAGGCACAAGAGTTTTGTATTCCTTTAGTAAATCCGTAAACAAGTATGAACTCTTTTTGTAATTCATTTTATGTTGTGTAAAACTTGGATTTTAGTAGGTAATAGGTACTGCTCTTTCAATAAATATTTATAAAGGTGAAAAAAATTTGATTTATGCGAAGTTCTAAAGGTGAAAATGTGACGAAGGGGACAAAATTTAATTTTTATACGAATATATAAAATTGTTACCTGATTATAAAGACCAAATGTCTAAGACTTTTATTTTGTTATAATAAATGGAAATATCTATTTAAAGTTCTTTTAATTTTTGCAATTTTTAAACAATTTAATTTCGTGACGAAGGATACATTTTTTTTCTGTCTGGATCCAGTAGGTAATGCGCAAAAAATATTGGTTCTAATATGAAATAGCAGAGTCGGATAAGCTCCAAATTTTAGTGAATAAGGAACTGTTTCCCCCCTCAAATTTTTTTTTTTGTAGCATGTTAATTACATCGAAAACTATACGAAATGAACATTTTCTACCACTTGCAACCGCCGCTACGAAAGTTATCGGCCATTTTGTGAAAAATCGACCATTTTAGTCGTACTTTCTAAATATAGATGAATATATCTCGGTATGTGTAGGTCTAAAAAAAGCGAAAAAAATTGAGGCTATTCACTACGATATAGTCTACCAGCGGTTACTGTATGAAATTTTTATCTGCACACATAACCCTAAAAAAAAATCAAAACTGGAGATACTGCTAGATTTTGGTTTTTTGGTTTTAACTTGGGACGTTTTAAGTGAAGTGTGATGAAATTTTCAGAAAATATACTTTATAACGTGGACAATAACTGGTTAAAATTTCAAATCAAAATATCTAACGAAAGCCCCGAAAATTAACGTCAATTTTGAAAATTGATTGGCCAATGGTTTTTGTGCATTGTATCGTATGAGGTTCTTTTTCCTTTTAAAATGTAGGTTTTTTTATGCACTTTATGATGATGGATAAGAAAAAATTTTTAAGCTTGAAAAAAAGCGAAAAAAATCGATTAAAAATTCAAAATCGTCAGCTATGAACAATAGTTGCAAAATAATTTAAATCAAGTAAACCGCTATAATTTAAAAATTTAAGTGGTAATTAGTTCCATAGAAGAGTCACAAGGTTCCATGTAAGGGTTACACTAATCGAACTCAATTAAAAAAATTAAGTTTGAGAAACTAAGGTTCAATTGTTTTCAAAAATGCACAACATCAAAAGTATATAAGCTGAAAGGTCCCATCCATCAACAAGCTGCAAATTCAACATTCTTTAAGAGGGTATCAACAAACTAAGCTTAACACCTATGAGCCTTTCGACGAACTATCGACTTAATTTTTCCAAAGTTGTTTTTTTAATTGGGTTCGATTCGTGTAATCCTCATTTGGAAGTTTGTAACCCTTGTCTAGGAGAAATTATTATAACTCATAATATTTAAATTATGGTGGTTTACTTGATTTAAATTATTGCAGCTGCTGTTGAATTTGTAGCTTGTGAGGTGGGTGGGGGCGTATATGTACTGCTATAAAAAATTAAGGGAACAAAAAAAGAAAAAAATTTTTTTTTTCAAGTTGTTTTAAATTTTCAAAAAAATTAAAAAATTAAAATTATTACAAATAAAAAAAATTCTGACAAATTTTTTTTTTTTTAATTTTCAAACTTAATGGATAAAAGACGCCTAATTGTGAGAAAAGTTGAAAAAAATTGAATTTTCCATTTAATTTTGCTCATTCAATTTTGCTACTTTAATTTTTTTTCTAAAATTTTGAACAAACAGTTTAGGAAAACAATTCAATAATCGATCTGCTGATTTACAGGATTATTGGGGGTACAGTGAGGTATAAAAATTCGTAAAAGATTAGATTCTCCAACAACATTCGCAAGGATGCGAACAATTTTTCGCAACAAGGAAAAAAGTCCCTTTTTCACATGTTTCAGGTTAAATTTAAGGATGAAAATTTTTTTTTCCTAAAGTACGCGGCACAACCATGTCAGAAATTTATTCCATATTGAAAAATTGCCCTTCAATTTTCTGTCCGATCACTGGTTACAGAGTATCGATGATTAAAGCAAAAAGGATCCTTTTGCATTCAAAGTTGGATATCTCCGGAACAATTCAACGTAGAGAAAAATTTAAGAAGGGAAATTGAAACTGAATAAGCAGGCTTATCAAGTCAATACCCTGACTCTACAATAAAAAAAAAAAAAAAAAAAAAAAAACATGCCCGTAGACCGAAAAAAAGAACAAAAAATTTTCAAAATTTTTTTTCTTATTCCTTAGAATTTGTCGGTAACTGCTACCTACTCCTAAAAATTTTTGGATGAAATATTTCAAAACTAGAATCTTGTAGCTTCAAAATGCTTTTTTAATCATCTCGATACGACTGTTTTTCACGTAAATACACGGAGAGAAAAATCCTATAATTTTTGTAGAGAAAATTTCAGAAAAATTACCATGCTCCCCTATAATCCGTGCGCGATCGACGACCAAAATAAAAAATATGTGCTAGCATGGTAAAATTTAATGTGGTGCTAACACAACTTTTATCACACTCTTATGCATGTATATTATAGTTTAATTCTTGTTGTCGTACTCTTTCATTTGCGCATCTGACTCGCGACCTTATATTGGTTGCACTGTATCTATAAAAACATGTATACAAAAATGATTGCCAACAATATAATTCTAATACATATACTAAACATGTAAAAATGTTTCACAGGCACTCGATAACATTTGAAATTAAAAGTATAAAAAAAAAAAAAAAAAAAAAACTGCGTCTCGCATTAGAGAGAGGTTGTGTTTGATCGATTACTGAATTGGAGTGGCACTCGAACAAGTGATCGGTGGCCTAGTTGGTAAGGCGCTTGGCTGGTAACCAAGAGATCCGGGTTCGAGTCCCAGCCGATCGAGTTTGGTAATTTTTCAAACACTATGTCAATTTTAATTATACTAAAGATAGGTAAATAACAAAAAGATGAATTAAACGATGACATCATCCTAAGAGAGTGTAAAAGCAACTGACTACTAGCTGCATCAAGGTGCTGGGTGCGAGCTGTCTGACAAAGTTTCTTCCACAGTCCACACCTATGGTTCGCATGTAACCCATGTAACTCGCTGATTGAGGTACATTTCATTACAGCGATCCCAACACAACCAATCTTCTTTCTGTTTTTTTTCTTTCTATTATTAGCATGTTAGCATGGTAATTTTTTTAATAAACACAATTAAAAATTATTTTTTTGTCGGTAATGGAACTTTTTACTGTGCTGTTTTACAAATTTTACGGAGATAATATTACGAAAAGAACATTCCATCCTTTAAATTTTTTATGATTAATTATAATCTTCATATTTTTACCTTACAGAATTTAATATGTTCGCCTTTTACACGTTGATTGTAGTGCTGAGCACAGTAATTTTTATAGGAATTTTCTCTCCGTGTACAACCCTTCAAAAATCACTCAAAAATTAACAATTTTTCTTTGCTCCCTTAATTTTTTGTAGTAGTACACTTTTGATGTTGCGTATTTTTGAAAATAATTGAACCTTAATTTCTCCAAACTTGGTTTTTTAATCACGTACGATTCCTGTAATCCTCATATGGAAGCCTGTAACCCTTGTATGGCACAAATTATTCAAACTGATATTTAAATTACGGCAGTTTGCTTGATTTAAATTATTTTTCAAATATTGTTCATAGCCGACGATTTTGAATTTTTAATCGATTTTTTTCGCTTTTTTTCAAGCTTAAAAATTTTTTCTTATCCATCATCATAAAGTGCATAAAAAAACCTACATTTTAAAAGGAAAAAGAACCTCATACGATACAATGCACAAAAACCATTGGCCAATCAATTTTCAAAATTGACGTTAATTTTCGGGGCTTTCGTTAGATATTTTGATTTGAAATTTTAACCAGTTATTGTCCACGTTATAAAGTATATTTTCTGAAAATTTCATCACACTTCACTTAAAACGTCCCAAGTTAAAACCAAAAAACCAAAATCTAGCAGTATCTCCAGTTTTGATTTTTTTTTAAGGTTATGTGTGCAGATAAAAATTTCATACAGTAACCGCTGGTAGACTATATCGTAGTGAATAGCCTCAATTTTTTTCGTTTTTTTTAGACCTACACATACCGAGATATATTCATCTATATTTAGAAAGTACGACTAAAATGGTCGATTTTTCACAAAATGGCCGATAACTTTCGTAGCGGCGGTTGCAAGTGGTAGAAAATTTTCATTTCGTATAGTCTTCGATGTAATTAACATGCTACAAAAAAAAATTTTGAGGGGGGAAACAGTTCCTTATGCTTTGTTTATCCGACTCCATTAAAACCTCGCTGCTGTTCTGCAGATACAAAATATAAAATATATCCTTACAGTTTTAGATTTAGCAATTTTTTTCCACATGTATTGAAAACTTGTATACAATTCAGTTACTTATTATTTAATTATTTCTTATTTACTCATTTCTGCCCGTCTTGCATACTCATACAATAATTTGCTTAGGGTGACTAGTCGTCTTAAATCTTAGACAACAGGATATATTAAATTTTTTTGTTCGGGTATTCATGGATAAAGATTTCGATGTATTTCGGTTATAATGGTAAGGCAAAAGCATTGCTAAAATGTGATTGCAATATTGTAAAAAGTGTTTTGTATTTGTACAAATACATATATAAATACGTTTCTGTGTTGA
The DNA here is from genome assembly GCA_035578155.1 of Brachynemurus nebulosus. Taxonomy (NCBI): domain Eukaryota; kingdom Metazoa; phylum Arthropoda; class Insecta; order Neuroptera; family Myrmeleontidae; genus Brachynemurus; species Brachynemurus nebulosus. Next base: position 90,640,845 of record JAPWDM010000001.1, on the reverse strand, counting down.
TTTCCTATTAACAATTTTGAAATTAAGGTTGTTATTTTTAAAATCATCATTTGAAGCTGTAACTATATGTAGGGAATCAAGTTAAACATAATATTTAAGAATATTGTGCATACAGTTCAAGACTTAGAGACAGAGCTGTGGAGAGAAATGAAAATCTCGAGGACTAACTAGTATTTTTTTCAAATTTTTCCAAACTAGTAACTTTTTTCGGGCCCCTGAACATAACGGAATACAACATGACATGGTTCCTTTTACGTACTTAACAAGCAAAAAAAAAACTACCTGGCCAAGTCATTTCTACTAAATTTGGTCCGGGTCCCCTTTTCGAAATCGGACTTCGAAGCAACATTTCCAACTGCTTCCCTTGTTGTTGGGCCTGCTTAGAGAACTAGAATAAAAAAAATATAAAACGTAAATAACAATGTGCTTTAAAAGTGTTAAAAATTTCGCTTTCATATCTACCTGTTTAGAAAAGTTGCTAAATAAAGTTTGACACTAGGATAATTGGTTATAAGAGTATGATTGGAGAAATTAATATATATACAGTGTCTTTCATAAAGTTCGCACCGTATGGGAAACTTTTTTTACTATTGATTTTTTTTAAAAATATTTTAGTGGGACTAGTTGTAGTCACCTTTAGAACTTGGTGCATCGGTTGGAATGAAAAAGTAGCTAAACACATCTTACCCTCTACTTGCTATTTGGCGGGAAACCGGAAATTTCAAAATTGCGAATTATGAAAAATGGTAATAATTTGAAAAGTACTGATCACGTCGTCATGAAATTTTGGCACCGTATCAAAATTACGTCTAGTTAACATATCTCGATAGCTAAATACTACAGCCTAGAAAAATAAAGCCCAAAAATTGACTTTTTAAAAATACGACTTTAAGTGACCCTAAATTTTAAACTGTTTTATGAATTCTAGCAAAATAAAAATGCTGGTGCGAATTTTATGAAAGACACTATATATATATATATATATATATATATATATATATATATATATATATATATATATATATATATATATATACATATATGTATATATATATATATATATATATATATATATATATATATATATATATATATATATATATATAGATATATATATCTTTCATTATATATATATATATATATATATATATATATATATATATATATATATATATATATATATATATATATATATATATATATATATATATAATGAAAGAAAGTGTGTTGAAAGCCCCATGAGAGTTAATTGGTATGGTAGCCTGCTATCCTCCATCCATGAAGAAGGTTTCCATTTTTAACTGCATGGGATAGTTTTGAAGATATGGGGCTCAAAAGAATATCATTTCAAAGAACTGCATAGGGAAACTCAATAAAGCAGTTATTAATCGAATCCTGACGTCTGGTCAGAACGTCAGAACGTGTTACCCAACGAAATTTTCCTGAATACCGTAGATCTACAGTGTTCGAGAAAATTCTAAAATATTCTTGAATTTTATAGAATTTTTACGCCAAAATTTCATGTTTTTTCGACATTTTTGCTTTTTATGTCACGCCGATAAGCCGCCAAAATAAATCTAAATGGCTGATATTTTATATTCGGATTGGGTTAGTTTTCAGGGTGTGTCTTTTGGGTGTTCAAATTGTTAATCCTTATCTCTACGATTTTTACGTCAAAACTTAATGTATTTTTATATTGTTTGGTGGGTTTAACACGCTTACAGGTTTTCCAAACAAACCTAGTGGGCTGAAATTTTGTGCAGTAATTAAGTTAGTATTCAGGGTGTTCCTTTTAGAGGTTTCAATTTTTAACTCTTACCTCCACGATTTTTACGTCAAAATTTCATGGTTCTTTGTGTTTTTTGGTGGGTCTGATATGTCTAGAGACTCCCTGAATAAACCTAGAGAGCTGAATTTTATATATGTATTGAGTCAGTATTTAGGATGTGCTTTTTAGAGATTCCACATTCTCCTGCACCCACTTCCCCCGTTTTTACACCGAAATTTCATGGTATTTCATTTCGTGGTACGTTTGAAATGATTTATTTTCATACCTAATAATAATAGGCAAGTAGGCGTATAGTAGATATTAAAAGAAAAAAAAATCAGACTTATATAGGGTTGACCGGGGTAACTTTGGATGGATTTTCATGAATTGAGATAAAAGCGTTGTTTTAAGTATTTTTTATTTTATATATCACATTATGGCTGATTTATTTTTAATTCTACATTATTCAGGATGCATGCACCACACAAATTTTGAGCAAATTCGTATGAAAAACAAAAATTTTATAAGCCATTCACATTTCCCCGGTGCGGTTTTGCAAATCTTATGAATTTCGGGGTAAATGTGAATGCCATCAGAAAAATTATTTAGAATGGATTACAAGAGGAGTGAGGTACATCAGAGTAAGTACCAATTCAAATTCTTCATATTTACCCCACTTTCAAATTTTTCATCAAACTTTAGCGGTCACAATTTCTCTTTGTTTAATGCAAGTTACACATACCTCAAATTTGTACAAAAAATCAAGGTTAACACACTCATTTAAATAAAAATAACAAAAATTGTAAGAACAAATTTGTTACAAGCTAAAATGATATTTTGATGATATTTTGTCCTTTTATCAAAATCAAAAATCAAAAAATTACATGATTTTCACACAAAAACAAGGAAAATAAGACTTTTTCAAGGAAATACATTCAGTTTACATGAACAAAAAACAACAATCTATTTTTTTTGTGTTGTTTGTACAACGGAAACTTGTACAATAATGTCATTGTACATCATCATCAACATTTTCAACTGTGAAAAGGACACTACTGAAATTTTTGACCGGATGGGGGCATTTGTGAATGACGTTCATAATTACCCCGGAATTTTAAAATCATGGGGTAATTGTGAATTGGTAATAAATTGCCCAATTTATTTAGCAGTTAATAAGGAACCCCCAGGCTTTAGACCACTTCTTTATAAGTACCTTTATCCATTTCTTACCTTTTAAAAAAAGAAAATGTATTTAAAAAAATGTTTTTTTTTGCGGATTGGTCGAAGTAAGATACACAAAATTTTGCAAGGGTTTTTTCAAAATAAAAAAAAGATACTAATACTTGGAGAATTGTTATGAAATTTTAATAGCATATTAAGAAAGGACAGAAAACATACTAAGATTTGATTTTTAACAAAATTAATGTTATTTTAGAAATTATACGCGCCGTTCACAATTGCCCCAATTCACATTTACCCCGGTCAACCCTAACTGTTATCACAAATGTTATAAATCGATTTGAATAAATTGTGATATCAATTTAAAAGATTCATGCTTTTTTCGTGGACGGTTTACGTAGTTTGCTCCAGTGTAGGAAGTCCAAAAAATTTATATACAAACAATTGTGGTTTATAATTTTTTCTACTCGTGTTGAAGAACACACTCATTACATATCCGTTAATTGTTGAGAAAGTTAGGCATTATTTAAAAATGTGGAGGAATGATCATTACTCAATACCTTCCGACCAATGAAATGACCGTATTAACCATTATTCAATAGGTTTGCGATTGTTTTGTGAATAATCTAAGTTTTAATTTCATATATGTTGCGTAGTAACGTCTAAGTAAACAAAGTAGTTTGTAATTTGTTTTCATTGTTTGTACATATATAAACATTTAATGAAATTATAGATATAGATTAAAAATTGTATTCTTTTGATTTAAAATTTATATTCAATTTTATTTAAATCAAAAAGGAAAAAAGTCGTAAAAAAAATGTAGTATTCTACCGGCTTGCAATAGCTGTTACTCACTCAGATGTATTATGACACTCGCCTCGTAAACTCGGCTCGTGTCGCAATTTCATCTTCGTGAGTAATAGCTATCATTACCAGCTTGTTGAATAATATACAATTATAAGTAAATATTATAGTAGAATAATGTAATTATTATTCGAATAGAGTTTTCTTTTATTGAATTCAGTGATAACTGTGCATGACTACTATTAAGTATTTGAGTGCATAACCTAACAGGAGTCCGCTGACTTTTCCTGAGCAAAGCGAGGGTGATCCAGCGAGTTAAAAATAAAAGAAAGAAATTAAACTGATAAAAATTATATATTAAATTTTGAAGGTATGCTTTTTGTCTGGAAAATATACTTACATACATACATATTAAGTATAGATACATATACGTACATATGTGTACGTACATTCGCTCTGTCATTATATTGATAAGAATAAAAATATAACAAACGTACGCAATATTTTTCTTGAGAACACTTTGTTTGTAGGTGGGGTGCGCTTGTGTATATAATGTTCAATATTTGACAGGACATGTCAGAGTTTCCGTCACACACATTCACTCACACTGTTAGCACATAAATTTATATACTATACAACATTCGTTTGATTATTGATCTATGTTTGAGAGGTCCTTCAGTAGCTCTAACCCACACTGTGTGCTCCACCCATGCCCCCTTACTCGTTCCTAATATACATACACGTACGTATTTTATACATATATAATACGTAACCTAACATTCAGAAGTAAGTAGGTAGGTATACATCACCACATCTCATACTACACATGACTATATGACTGACTATTCCTTCTTGATTCACCTTCCCATCCTCCCCGACAGAAACACGAAGACGTAACATAAAGCTCGGCTTACGTACACATGAAAATTCAACATTTTATATTATTATGTTTATCTAATGCTGAATTGCTGAGTGGGGTTGAATCTTTTCACGGAATTATTAGTAAAGTTTTGTAGGAAATTAGGAAGTTAGAGTTAGCGCAGGTACTGCCAGATACTGTATCCTTTTATGGAGACTAAAAGAAGTAAATTTTGTTTTCCAACAAATAGGGTGTTGCATCTGCAGCTACATATATTTTCAATGTAAATAAAACTAATTAGCAACGAAAAGTAAACTCACAATGAAGATGCAAGAAGTGTCAACTTTATAACTGAACAATTCACACATAATTGGATAGTACACACCTACAGAAGCTTAAAACAGGATATTAGCTGCTAGTACGAATGTATATTTTTATTATAAAGAAATAAACTCAGTATCTGGTTCATAAATGACATACCGTAAACGCGGATTACTTGAGCCCAGATTTGCAAATCATCTGATAATTTTTAAAATTTAGCGTAACTGTTATATTTATTTAGGATAGAGAAATCAATATATTAATCTGTATATGACTACGGTTAGTTTATTATATAATTTGGATTTTTTTCTGATGGTTCATAAATTTTATACATCTTTAGATTTTGGCTCAAGTTAACCTCAAGATCGGATTACTTGAGCCCAAACCTAAATTTCCAAGTGATTTCTGTTTGAAAACAGTTTGAGACCATGCAGGATGTTGGTTACTAACTAAAACACATTGTACAAACATGTATTTATTCAAAAAATATGAATAGGTACCAAAACTGAATAAAAATTTTCAAACAAAAATTGCTATGGATACCAAATTATTTTTATGAGTTAAAGTGTGTCTTTTAGTCTACATAAAGAGAATAATCCTTTTTTGATTAGTGTAGGTGGAGGTATTTTCTTAAATATATCTTCCCATTTATAGTACAATGCGTCTTTGTTCTTGGACCACTTCCATGCCTTTTTAATTGGATCCATGTACCATTTTATACCAAAGTTATAATAGGCTCAAGTTACCCTAATCTGAAGGTTATGTTAACTGGTTTATCAAAACCTTAAATTAAGAAACTAAGGAAATAGCTGGCATATTAATGTGTCTGAATTTGCTTTAGTAACGAAGCAAATTTGAAAATTATACACTTACCTTACTTTGTGAGCTATCGAAATATTTGTTACAGTTGAAAGTTAGCAACATAACAAAAACAGCAACTTCAAATAGAGCTAAACAATACTCGCCTGATACCTAGTGTCAATTTTCAGAACTACCTAAACATAAACACAGTGAACCTAGTCCTGCTACCTATCAGATAAACCTGTAACTTACTTTTACTACTGACTACACTAAGCACAAAACAAAAAATAATATAGTTTTTCCATTTTGGGCTCAAGTTGCACCTTACGGCTCAAGTAAACCGTGTTTACGGTGTAAGATAAAATGTCTAATAGTGTTACTGAATACTAAAATTTAGCTTTATTTTTACTTAATAACATATAAATTTTATTTTTTATTTTGTATTTCTATGAAAATGTACATTTTCTAACCAATGTTGGAGGCAAAAGTTTTTTCTACAATAAACACACTGTATGAAAGATAATTTAATGCAAGATTCCGACAAACATTTTTCTGAATCGACGTCAAAAATCATCTTATCAGGATGATCGTACATCGCCACTTCAACGGCATCTCTTGATTTTTTCCATGCCATCAATATCATATTCCTAAATACATATCGGAGCGCTAAACTCATTGTGTATTGAGAGGATCAATATATGAAGTTTGATTATTGTGTTTCGGTTGTGTAAATCAATATTAATTTTCTCGAGTAATACGCGTTCAAAGAATCTCTTAACAAAACTTTTTCATTGCTGAACGAAAAACACATCTAGCGGCTGAATCAGTGGCGTAGTTCCTGGAGATATGAATCTCAACTCCACAATTTTTCCTTCAATATTGAAAATATCCAAAGTTTTATGTAAAGAGAACGAATCAAGAATCAAATAGACTTTATGATGAACATTTGGCTTAAAACATATTTTTTCCCATTTTTTAAGTGTTCCCCGCTCGACTTAGTATTTACCGATTTAGTATATGTTACGAAGACATTTGGAGGTCTTATAACAGAATTTTAAATTGTAGAAAAAACTTTAGCATCCAACATTGCTTCGAAAACGTATATTTTTACAGAAATACGGAATGAAAATAAAGTTTTTTATCTTATGTGTCGTTCATGTGACACTGTAGGTACTTCATATTTATAACTTTCCTAGAGTAAAACAAAACCGTTATGGAAATATAATAGAAAATTGTCAAAAACGTGTTGCAATGGACTTTTTTAACATATAGAACAGGGGGTGGTTAAGCCAGCCTTGAATTTTTTTGGCTCGCGAGATTCATCACATTTATACAAAATACTTATATTTATTTTACTATATAATGACCAAAGTAGTGAAAACCAAAAAATGCAAGACCAAGACATATTTTGCTCACCACTACTGCGCACCAAATTTTGTAACAATTGGAGACTTCGTTCGAGAGTTATCGCACACACACACACACACACACACACACATATATATATATATATATATATATATATATATATATATATATATATATATATGTATATATATATATATATATATATATATATATATATATATATATATATATATATATATATATATATATATATATATATATATACAGTGGCCCCACAAAGTATTCGTACGGTAAATATTTTTTGAATTTGTCAAAAAAACGACATGTATGATACGAGCAGTATTACAAAAAATATTTGTACTGTGACTATAAATTAAATAACGTGCCCTTCTGTGACGCTCGTATTGTATTGATAACATAGTATGTATATTTATGACTGGGTAGCACCAACAAGTATTCGTACCCTCACTACATGTGCTGCATGTCTTAGCCAGTGTGTGTGGTGTGTGTATTGCAGACTAAACTAACACGGGTCGTGGTTTATTTTAGTTTGAACGTTTGTGTTTGTTGACCGGTATTATCAATTGTTGTGCAATAACTCAGAATGCCAAAAACAAAAGAGCTTTCTCCTGAAGAAAAAGCAACGATAATTGCACTTTACACAGATGGTAAGAGTTACCAAAAAATTAGCCAAATAGTTCAAAGAAGCAAATCTACTATAGAATATATTATACAAAAGTGGAAAAAACTGGGTTCTGTCTCTAATTTACCAAGAAAAGGGCGACCAAAGATTTTGAGTGCAAGAGATGAAAGAGTTATTCTGCAAGAAATTAGAACCAACCCTTTTACATCAGCTCAAAAAATAGCTACTGATCGCGCAACATTAAAAGGAAGTTCTGTTTGTGCCGAAACAGTTAGAAAAATAATAAGGAAAGGAGGCTACCACGGTCGAACTGCACTTAAAAAGCCCTACATTAGTGAAGTAAATAGGAAAAAGCGTTTATCTTTTGCGAAAGAATATGTTAATAAGCCTTTGGAGTTTTGGAAAAGGGTTATTTTCTCAGATGAGAGTAAGTTTCAAATATTTGGTTCCAGTGGCAGACGAATGGTTTGGAGAAAAAAAGGAAAGGGATTGGCCAAAGAAAATATACTTCCCACTGTAAAGCACGGCGGTGGTCATGTTATGGTTTGGGGTTGTATTGCATATAATGGCGTAGGAAAAATTGATTTTATAGAAGGTATTATGGATGCTAAAAGGTATTTAAAAATACTGCGAGATAATTTATTTGAATCTGCTTCAAACCTTGGGATTAGTGACCAATTTTATTTTCAACAGGACAACGATCCGAAGCATACGGCTGGGATTGTAAAGGAATGGCTTCTCCATAATGTCCCTTATCAACTCAAAACCCCTCCTCAATCGCCAGACATTAATCCCATAGAAAATCTATGGTCCTTTCTCGATAAAAAAGTAAGAACTTATGCAATATCTAATAAGGATGATCTCATGCGCCATTTAGAAACACAATGGTACGCATTATCCAAAAATTATATAGAAAAGTTAATAGAGTCTATGCCTCGACGGTTAAAAGCAGTCATTGACAGTAATGGTTTATTCACAAAATATTAACTAGCCCTTTAGTTGCCATTTTTTTGTTGTTTTACATTTTGTACGAATACTTTATGGTGATATTATTTTGTATTTTTTTTTTGTAGTTTCTTGTGATATTAAAATAATCTTATAAATATAGGTTGTTTTATTTCATAAACGTAAATAAAATTTTTTCCCATATAAAAATTAAGTAATACCTGTTTTTATATTATTTGATCATAGATTATATAGGAGTACGAATACTTTGTGGAGCCACTATATATATATATATATATATATATATATATATATATATATATATATATATATATATATATATATATATATATATATATATAGGCGACCCAAAAGTCAACGATATCCCTTGAAGGGATGATAGACCAGCTCATGCCTGACCAGAATATCAAAATATCGTCTGGTAAAATGTCGCTGGTTTTCAAGATATTGGCACTTTAATGGATTTCGGGAAGATCCACACTTTTGATCAGATTTTTGAGTACCACAGCTGCAAGACTTGAACTTCTGAAATTCTAATTTTTATTACGCATCCCTGAAGAGTCCTTTTGTACATTACATTATCACAATCCAAAGTAAGAGTGACAGACCTAATATTTTGGAAAAAAGTAAACCCTTTTAGGCCGATTCATACATAAATCTTTTTTTATCAGCTAAGTTTGACTCTTCATACTGTAAAAGGAATGTACCACCTTACCCGGGCTAGTTATGTTAAAAGATTGCTCAGTCATTGTAGTTTTTAAAAAGGTCTAACATTTGCTTCGGTTTTCTTTAGAAAAAAAGGTATTGCTATTTTTATTTCAATAATTACTTTCCAACTGTTTCAGTTACTTGGAGACACTTTTGCGCCTGCGTAAACTGAAGATAGATGATGACCAAAGCTAGAATATAGATAGATTCATATGGGTGTGCAAATGTTGCTTCCTCGTGACTACGCTAATCATGTCCAGTTTTGCCGAAGTATGTTACAAAAACATAGAAAAAACCCAGAATTCCTAGATAAAATCCTACGGATGAGTGGAGGCACTTTCAAAAAGGGTGGATTAATTAAAATGCACAATCTTCATAGTTATGCGATCAAAACCCACCACATTCAATTACGAGAAGAAGGGTCGCGATATAATTTTAAGGTAAATTTGTAGATCGGAACACTGAACACTGAGAATTGCCTAGAAATCTGAGCGGAGAAATTTATTACAATTTTTTAGAAAATAGATTCCCTAATATTTTCGAAAATGTTCCTGTGGCCACATGCGGAGTAAGGTGGCTCCAAAATGATGGCTGTCCAATTCATTATGTACGTGAAGTAAAAAAAATTTTTATCAATCCAAACTTATGCTCAGAGGTTGATCGGTCGTCTTGGCGCCATATTATGACCACTTCGGTTTTCAAATTTAAATCCACTAGATTTTTTTTACTGCGATTGCTTAAAGAAGAAAGTCTATGCAAAACAATAATTTAAATGAGCTAAGACATCGCATTAATGAATGTGCACAATAAATAAATGTTGCAAGATCTGTAAGACAAATAAACAGATCTTTTTCAAAAATATACCGACAAGATTTGCCTTGGTAGCAGACAGTTTTCACACATTCTTTGATTTTCAATGTTATGTTTAATTTCAAATAAATATCCGTACCTATTTTAATTCAATAAGTATTTTCATTCGAATTTCTAATGTTTTTTTTTTTTTTTTGTTATAGTCACTATCTATCTCACTCTAACCAATGTAAATCTACTACCTATCCAATTTTTATCTTCAGTCATCATCTATCTTCACTTTACGTAAGCGCAAAAGTGTCTGCAAGTAACTGAAATAATGTGAAAGTAATTATTAAAATAATTTCTCAATGACGTTTTCTGCAGTAAGATTACAAAAATTTTTTTTCTAAAGTAAAGCGAAGCAAATATTAGACCATATTAAAAACTACAATAAATGATCAGTCTTTTAACATAACTTGCCCGGGTAAGGTGATACATTTCTTTTAAGGAATGAAGAGTCAAACTTAGCTAACAAAAATAAATTTATGTATGAATTGACCTAAAAGGGTTTATTCTTTCCAAAATATTAGGTCTATTACCCTTACTTTGGATTGTGATCTACAAAACGACTCTTCAGGGTTACGTATTAAAACTTAGAATTTCAGAAAATCAAGTCTTGCAGCTGTGGTACTCGAAAATCTGATCAAAATTGTGGATTTTCCCGTAATCCATAAAAGTGCCAATATCTTAAAAACCAACGATATTTTGCCAGATGATATTTTGATATTCTGGGCAGGAATGCGCTGGTCTTTCATCCTTCCAAGAGATATCGTTGACTTTTGGGACATCCTGTACTATATGTAAATTTTAGTGCAGGTCATTTTCGGTTTCTCGAGGTCTCAAAACTAATTTTTTTGCCATAATTCCAGACTCAAGTCTTTTCATGGCACCCGCTGTAATAAGTGAATTTCTAAAATGGAAATTCGCTGAATAAAAAAAAATTAAAATTAAAATTAAAATACCAACTTAGAACTCAAGGAGTATCTACCAATTCTGACGCGAATTTATTATTGTTATTTTAATGGCTATAAAAAATCATTTACTAATGTATGCTTAATGTTTTGATTACATTAACAATAGTATATAATTATTTAGTGTCTGTAACAATAATATATGTATTTACTAAAATTGCTTGTGCTCCAACAATTTTTTGTAGTCATTAGAAGCATTATGTTTTGATTATGGTAACTAAATAAATTTATTGATGCCTGTAATTCACTAAAACATCTAGTAGTTTTTCGGCTATGATACATATTTAAATCTTTTTTTCAGTAAAACAGCAAGTCAAATGGTGCAAGGAAGGAGGAACTCTTTAATTATAGTTTTATACTGCAGTTTACATATTCCATAAGTGATCTGGTTGCATCTATTGTGTCTCCTAGAGATATTTGTATCTTCACAGCGCTCCAAATATAATGAAATTTTTTGTTGAGCTCTTGCCTCTTAAGTTTACGTAATTACCATGTACTAGCTGAAAACAGACAATTCAAAATTAACAATATACCGACTGAAAAATTCGTTTACATTCAAGTTTCGTTTCCAAAGTTATTTGTTCCCGTATAAAAAAAATATCCTTCTCTTCTTGCCAATAGAGGCTCTTATTTCTTTCCGTATGTAATTGACGTGAATCAATTGCTGCTCACTAGTAAAGCTCAGTCATGCCATGCCATCACGTTGGAACAACTAGTACCTATATAGTGTTTTTTCGAGTAATTTTACGATTTTCCTCTATCTGGTTTTTTTACAAAAACTCCACTCTGCATTACAAGTCAAATTTTGGGAAAATTTTCAAAGTATTTTCATCCCAAATTGCCATTCTTAAATATTTGAATGTTCACGTATAGTGTATCATACTTTCAATCGTTTATCTTTCTTTATCGTTTTTTATATCGGTCAATTTTCACCATTTTTAGTGATTTTTTGCAAAATTTGGCCAGATTTCAAAAATTTTTTAATTTTTCTTTACACCATGCGAAAGAGCGCAAAAAAATACATAAATTTTTAAAACATTGTTCTAAGTGAACTAGCTTTTGCTCAATTTCTTTACAGTAAATGCTTATTCGTTTTTGTCATTACAATAACAATATTTATACCTGTTTCATTTTTTAAAATAAAAATTAACTAACTCTTCAAGAGCGCGTCATCACCGATTTTGAAAATTTGTTCACTGTTAGAGAGTTAAACTATTTTAGATGGATATAAGCTATGTTACATGAAGTCCATCAGGGTGCGAGGGTCCCAAAAGTGCCAAAAATAAACTACCCAATCGATTTTGAATATTTTTTCTCCTTTAAAAGGTTAAACTCGTTTAAATGCTTATATGCTATACTATATGAGATCCGCCAGCGTCCCGGGGCACCCAAAAGTTTACTATAATTATTTGTTTGAATTATTAAAATTACTTGCGTCTTAATTGAAAAGTTATTTTTAGTAGTAATTATTTTATAAGTTGAATATTGGTAGTGTAAGTGAGGATTAAGTTTTATCTCTGGCACGTATGTTATGTTCCAGTGGAAGGACTGCTAGTGTACGTACGTATGTATGTGTGTTCCCGACCGTCAGGACGTCTTGAGTCATCTATCAGAAGTAACGTGCGATAGAGAGAGACACATATAGTTGGTTGATGTACGGACGACAGTATCCTATATAGGAAGTTTGGGAACTAGTGAGTAACGAACAACACGACTTGGATGAAGAACGCCCGCAGGCCTCCGGGAAATGTGCACAACATTACAATCAACCATGTGAAATATCAAAAACAATCACAGTTGTCAAACAGATACATTATTTATATGTGCCACTATACAGAACCACCATATGAACTAACTACAAAGGCTCTACACCATTAGCTATACAGAACTGGTGGTATAAAGCTGCTTGCTTCTCTTTCTTCTGCTTCACGTCACACTTGACATCTAACGTCATTGCTACGGGCAAATCCTAGCCCGTGGGCTATTTTCCCGTAACTAGAATGTGACGGTTTTCATTTGTCATTTGATTAGATATGTTCACATTATGAACACATTTTGCAAGTTTGATTCTATGTATTGTTGGTGGAATGAATGAATGTTTAGTGTGAGTATTGGTTTTAGAAATATCTCATTCTCTAAATTTCACTTACACTTTATACTACATACATAGTGTGTTACACACATGGGCGGGGATTATATATATATATATATATATATATATATATATATATATATATATATATATATATATATATATATATATATATATATCAAGAATATATACATATGAAATAGAATGTAAATGATAATACCCTGTTCGTTATTAAATGTTTTGAAACAATGGAACCGTTCATTACTTTACTTATTAATTCTCTAAAATAATTCGCTAAAAATGTATTAATAGATCTTTTGTATACATTTATGTTATATGTATGTAAGTATATCAGCTAAATAGTATAGTATGTGAGCAGTATAATTTGAACATAGTATGTACATACATAACATGCAAGTTATATTAAACCAGTTCATCCATATATGAATATCTTGAGCGCCTACCTATGTACATATTATACATATACCTTACATATTATTAGTTTTTATTTATTTCATAATACAATATCAGTTCTTCTGTGCCTAGACATAAAATGATCATATAAAAGAAAACTTTTCAAATTATTCTTTAAATAAATTTACTGTGAAAATTAGTACACTGAAATTTAAAAGTAGTAGGCACTACAGATAATTTTTTAATTATATACGTAGGTACTTTTTCTTGTCTTTTTTTCAAATCACACACATAATATGTACCTATATTATTTTTATCACTCAACTGGGATACGTACTATACTGGCGCACGTATTTTTGTTCGAAACATAGCTATTTACCCATTTTACTGGTACCACATGGCCTAAGGGGTTATGGGTAGTCAGCAATCTAAAAAAATTGGGTATTTTAATTCTTTTTTTTGATAATATTTTGAATTATTTTATAAAACAAATAAGACGGGCTTGTTATATTAATTGGGTATTTTAAATAATTTTTTTTTTTTTTGATAATATTCTGAATTATTTTATAAAACAAATAAGACGGGCTTGTCATATTATGTTTTAAATTCATTCTACAAATATTAAAAATATATATTTATTGTAAACCATGTTATCGCCATATTTGTTGGACCCTGTCCTGATTTGCGGTGATCGGGCATTAGATTAACTATTAAACTGACGATTTTAGATGAACCAGTAAAATATTATAGTGGTCACCGCAAAACGCGACTTCTCGAACGAGATTCAACAAACATGGCGATAACTTGGTCTACATACAATACGTATATTTTTTTAAAATTTTTGTCAAATAAAGCTAAAACATAATATAACAATTCTGTATTATTTGTTTTATAAAACAGATTAAACTACTGTCAAAAAAAGTTATTTAAAATACTCAATTTTTCACACTGCTGACTACCCCTAACCCCTTAAGCGTATTTCAATTGATTTTTTATTACTCATGCGGGATAAGTACTATCTTGGCGCACACATCAATCGAATTGCCTCCGACTGAACTCAAACTTCATTTAGGTATATACTCTTTTTTGTCTAAGAAATTATTTTCTGAACTAAAAGAAGGTTTTAGTTACCATGGTAACAGAAACTAAAAGCAGATTCTTATAGAATTTTATGAGTAGAACAAAAAAGGAAAAAAAAATGTTTTGCTGCTTAGCCTGCTTAGTTTTCGAGATAATAAGTCAGATTTCTAAAACTTACAATAGGGATGGGAAAATATATTGTATACATACAGACATAGTATCAATTTTTATGAATATAGCTGTCATTCATTTAAACAGTCAGTATAATATAGATTATATAATATAAATATTATACGGAACCCTCGCTGCACGAGTCAGACTCACACTTACTGAACTTGTTTTTTTAAATGCAACCTTTTATAAAGTAATGCATTTTTTAAATTCTTTTAAAATTTTAATATTTTTTAAAAATCTAGTTCTTAGGCCGGTGATGGTATGCTCCTGTGAATGTTGAATTTTTAATTTGTTCCGGTTAGCCTTCTATAGTTGACGATGCTAAGTAGACAAACTAATAGTTGTATGTACGAGTAAGTATTAAATTTCTATTTACATTTTCAATTTTCTATGTGCGAAATAGAATTGTTATTAATTTGAAAAGTTTTGCTTTGAAAATATCATATTAGGAATTCAAATTAAATACTCAATATTTTATACGTTAATATGTATCTAGTTTAATAGTACCTTCCCGGATTTTCAATGAAGAAAACCATTAAAGCCCCTATTTGAATTATTATTACCATAGCATTCAAAATACATTACGTTTGCTTTAATATTAAACAAACATTATTGTCTTGCAAACTTTTGCTAACATGTAAATTTTAATGTAACCCAGCAAAATACATTCATACGTATATTATGTAAGCAGTGTATACGTATAACCTCTAATATGCATACATACATACATACATCCATACATACATACATACATACATATATACATACATACATACATACATACATACATACATACATACATACATACATACATACATACATACATACATACATTCTCTCTGTATATGCCCTGTATCGGCATACATAAATATTGTGCGGCACTTGGAACAGGAATGGGTTTCGAATCTTGATTCAGTATCGACAAAGTTAACACTAAGCAATTCACTTTTGTTTATATTTTAGTTTGGGACTTAAGTTGCCGTAAACATTACAGCGACAAACAATTTTCTTACGAAGCGTAAAACTGTGAGGGCACATTTAGGTGACGATACTTTTATTTGTCGCACTAAAATGCCCCAATTATATAAAATAAAAACTGACCACATTAGGGTGTTGTATTTTCATAGTGAATAATATTCAACATCACAAGAATTATCTATTAATTAACAACACAGATGTAGGCGCCGTAGCCATAGCAGAACCGTTTCTTACTAAATTTCTTTGATATGTGCAAAAACTGCCAAGTTATCAGACTACGTTTACCATCGCATAGCATGAATGTTGGAACTGCAATACATTAACGCTTACCATCCAATCAGATAAAAATTTTTTCCTATAGACGCTAATGTAAGCATACAGCCTTAGCAATCTTATAAGAAATAAGATTGAATTTCACTGAGGATCTGGATTTAGAAAGCCAGTGGTTTGACCTGGGCGGATGTTAAAATTGGGTGAAACTATTGAATTGAAACGAATTATTTATATATGTACGCTTATAATTCACAATTATTAGAATAATAATTTTTGTATTACTTCTCAACGATGTCATATTTTCGAATGATATTCATGACAAGTAGAAGAAACATTATGCAGTGATTTAGAATATTTTAGTTCTTGTAATTTGAGCACTTATTCAAATATTTTTTTTAGGTCGGTGCCATGTTAATTATAGAGTATAATTTGTGCGAATGAAGTCAAAACATATGATTGTTAAATTAGTAGGTATATACGAACATGTACAAGTATGGCCTGTCTACGTATTGTTGGCGGTCGGAGTTTTGTTCTCCTTACTACTTAGCTCCCTTATGAAAGACATTAGTAGTTTCTAGAAGCACTGTATGTGTACCAGTGTGTAGGTACATATTAGAATTATTGGATAGGAAAAAATTGGTCCCGTCGAAACCCGTCAAATTCTGATGCAAGCGATTTTTGAGAACGAGACAGACAACGAGCAAAAAAATAATATTTATACCGGATTGGAAGCTGGCGGGAGTGGTATTCAAGATAATTTAATTGTATTTTGAGATCCGGAGTAAAAATCGGGTCCCATCGGGTACGGGATTAAAACTGATAAAAACGAGATATTACAATATTTCTCGGGACTTGGAGTAAGCGGACACGGAAATTTCGGAAGTGAACGGGGACGAGATAAAAAAAATACTCCCGAGGATATCTCTAGTAGCCATAAGCACATAATTATATGCAACATACTGTTATTGTGTTATTGTAATTTTTTATTTTTATTTTGATGGACATACGTTTAGTTATTATTTATTACGTATGTATATTTTTAAATATTTGCCTGTTACTACTTACATCTGCAACCCTTTTCTAGAAAAAAGGAACTTTAATGAATAAATAATATACGTACCCAACATAGTAAAAATGGAAATAGCTAAATATGTATAGATACCCAGGTAAGAATTAATTTTTTCACATTTGGGAGATTTAAATCGGGATTTATTTTATATGGGACCTATGCAAATTTACTGAAGTAGGCAAGTATATTACACTATATTTATAAAACCGAAACGAAACGAGTTTTTGGATACCTATATTCGTACGTTCTGTATTTAAAAATAGGTGATAGTGATGGGTTTAATCAAGACATTTTTAATCGGAATATTTTTTCATCAAGACTTTATAATTGTGAAAAGCATACTTATGTCTTGATATCGGTCCATTAGTTTATTTACAGTCAAAGAACTCTCTAACTATCTTAAAGTCTTATCTAGAGTATAAAATCTAGAGAAATTACTTACCTACATTCAGTAATTGTAAGAAAAAAAAATTGAAATTTTTGGTTTTTTGTCAACATCCAATCCATTATTATTACCATTGTGTAAGAGAAACTGAAATAATTTTTGATACAAAGTTACCCAGAATTTTGTATCGTAATTACCATTAAGTTGAAAGTACGTTTAAAAATAAGGGAACTTTTTTATATACATTTTTTTTCAAAATTCATTAATAAGAAAGATAACAAACCTGCAAAGAGGTGAAATGAAAATCATCTTTTTCTACGTATTTTCCAGACATTTTTGAATAAGGGATTGATATTTTAGGGGTGCGAAGTTGAGTAAGTTGACGCTGCCATAATTTTTATGTTAATACCATTTATGATTAAAAGATGGTTTTGGGTGGTACGCTCTCACGTATTTTCCTTTTTAATTTACAATTGTTTTTTACTAGTGAGTTTTAGTGAATTTAGTTTTAGGTGGTTGAACGCCTCCTAAGACTGGCGCCCGGGTACACTGCACCCCTTGCACCGCCGGGTAGAGGTGCCCCTGAAAATTACGGTACAAGATTCTAAACCAGTCGGTATATAAAATTATCATCTTCCCGAGAAGGTGATAATTTCACATTTCAAAAATTTACAGTGTCAAAAATCAATAGTAAAAAATATGAAAAGATTTTCTTTGTTACTTTTCGTTAATTAAAGAAGCCGTTTCCAGTAAACTATAAATAATTTTCACTCAAAATAAAATCTTCAGTTGTAT
This sequence comes from Brachynemurus nebulosus, assembly GCA_035578155.1. Classification (NCBI taxonomy): domain Eukaryota; kingdom Metazoa; phylum Arthropoda; class Insecta; order Neuroptera; family Myrmeleontidae; genus Brachynemurus; species Brachynemurus nebulosus. The sequence goes on along the minus strand of JAPWDM010000001.1, from coordinate 90,622,345 downwards.
ATACTTATTCTTCTTGACAGTGCAATATGATGAAACTTGAAAGCTGAGCCTGATACGTAATTTTATAATTTATTATAATAATTTATTATAATTATTATAATTTATATATAACGAGAGAAAATTGATCGAAATCTATAAGTAAAATCCGACAGCAATCATAACACTTCCCAATATTACCACTGTTTTTGACTTTAAAGCTTCTTTCAGAATAGACAAATATGGTGTTATGTAAAATTTAAGAAAGTATGGAAAATTAATAGAATAGAACAGGTATTACTAATTAATTATCAGTAATATGAAAATAATTTTTGGAGTAGCCTAAGGTAACCGTATAAGTACATCATAGATACCTATAAAAAATATTTTATTTATGAATTTTAAAAGGACAAAAAATCGAAATTAAATAAAATAGAAAGTTTCGAAGAAGAGTAAAGTGAATCATAGATTCCCTTTGAGAAGATATCAAAAGCAAAAATGGCGTCGATATATTTTACGCATTTACATAAAATTCAAATAGAGGGTTGAAGGCGTTGGATTCCTGTGGTGTTCTTTATGGACGTAAGTTAATAGAACGAAAGTAGAGAATTTATAGAATCACCCACCCTTTGTGTTTGGCTAGTGTATGTGAACAATGTGTACGTGTATGTAGTAATAGAGTTTTCGTCCCCTTCAAATAGCAAGCAGTACGTTACAAATTTCTCTCTCGAGACCACAGGGCATCTATTCAACTAACTGATAGCCATTAGTCGTGTGTAGGATGTATTATGTACATGGCGAGGAAAAGACCCTCTCTATATACATATGTGCCTCATATATGTACTTAGTTATAAGCACATAATATTATTGCGTACATGTGACTGTGGGTGTGTACAGCTGAAGCAAAATGGCTTCATATTATTGTTGTTACAGTAAAAATTAATTAGTTAAAATTATAGGCTAATTAATTATTAATACTCCAACTACAATTTTTTCTTAAGAGACTAGGGCTGCCCTTTTATTCAAATACCAAATAAAGATTTTAAAATCCGCACGAGAGATTACTTAAGAAGCGGACAAGTACAATTAAATAAATTATTAAGAGAACAGATTTCAAGGTGTTAACATACGTGCCAGCGTGGTCGCTGAATAAACACCCGAGAGACTATCACATTTTTAGTTGACGATATTTTTTTATATCCTCCATAACTGAGTGCTAAGATTTTTAGAAATCAATAACATCATATTTTATGATGTTATGAAAAACTTTCAGCTAAACATTTTGAACTCAAGAAGAGAGGCTTAGAAACACCGCTGTTACACTTGTACTTTATCACGATAGGTAACCGTAACAGATCAAAAATAAGCGAAGAAAAAACAAGTTTTGACTTTTTTTGATCTCCTATCACCCCCTCAAAAATTATGAAAAAATTCATGAAGATAAATCTGGTAAAGACATATCACACAGTATATGACGTAATAATGACTTTCTAAATCAAGTTTATAACTATATTAATCTCAAAATCAGCTTATAGTATATGACGTGGATCAATAGGCTTTTTTAAGATTATTTAAAATTTTTCAAGCCTCAAAAAATTTGAATTTTTGCCAAAAAATTTGGAAGGAAATTGTACTTTATGCGCGCTTCAAAGACCTTCAATTTGGTGCAAGAAAAACTGAAAAATCTTTTAATGCAGCTGAGATATGCAAAAAAAAGCAAAGAATTTTCCTGATTCGATAAAATAGTTTCTGGACCACATAAGTAAATAAAATTATGGGAAAGAGCACGTGTCAACAAACCTAGCTGGGTGAGATTTCAAAAAGTGAAGAGGCGATTACTTTCTCTTCCCTTATGCGCCAAGACTTTTTCTCTACACATTGATTCTAAATTATTTCTATTATTGTAAATTTTAATATCGGCTATCTATTGTATATACAATATATATATATATATATATATATATATATATATATATATATATATATATATATATATATATATATATATATATATATATATATATATGCGAAAGGTCAGTCAACTTTCAAGTGCACTTTCAATACGAGAAGAGGTCCTTAAAAACTTCGTTTGAAAAATACTTCTTGACTGTCTATTTTGTCTATTGATTAAATAATAATAAACAATTCCTTACGTACTACTTAGGAGATAGCTGCCCGCTTATTTCAGGATTCGATCGAATGCAACTTAAGCTAGGTTTAGACTACGACACTATACACTGTACACTCAGTATATACATCGAGTGTCTATGTGTGCATATGAGTGTCTTTAATTGTGACATTTATTGTGACACCATAATTGGTATCGAATCAGCGGTTGTGTGAACTCATTGTGTCCAAGTGTCTCGTGTGGTTGATGCGTTTTCAAACATGTTCGACATTTTTTTCGTACACTCCTAAAAGATAGCCCTTGAAACAATGAGTTTCACCTGGAGTAGAAGGCTACCAAAAGCCTTGTGGTGTTTGTAGAAGTAGGTACTATTGGGATTTTGGAATGTTTTGTCCAGTGATTATAATAATAAAGTTGAAAAGCAGGCTGCATTTGAAAGTTTAGCAGAAGAATTTAAAATTACCGCAGCAGAAATAAGCAACTAAACTTAAGGACGCAACTAAATAATGAGATAAGAAAAATAAAAAATAAAGAATGGGCAAGGAAGTGATGAAAGTTTTATTAGTACTTTGGAATATTTTAAGGATTTAAAGGGTGTTTTCCAATTACGGTACAAAAGCGCATTATGCGGTATAATGCTCAGCATTGAGTGTTCCAGCTACCGCAACACCTCGCACAATTGGGCATTCGATAGCTTTTTTGCTCTCTACTTTTTTGCTCTAAGCCAACAAGTAAACATGAAATCTTAAGTTTTTTTTTCTTTTGAGTTGGCACCATTGACGTTTTTTTTATCATACAAAATTGTTAACTAATGTTTGATAACACTGAAATCAATTATCAAAATACATTTTATGCCATTTGACAACAAATCTGTTCCAATTAATGCTCGCATAATACGGCATTGTGCGGCATTAAAGCGCACTGTGCTCTGGTATTTGGAAAACACCCATAATTTATGTTACCCCTAGAGTGATTGATAATCTCATTCGCGTATATCTTTTTTTTTTTTTATTAATTCTAGAAGTAACTTTTTCTAATAAATATTGAAAGTCCTCATATTTCATTCGACAGAATTTTTCGTAAGATTTAGGATTTTCTTCGCGCCAGTCACTAAGCAGTCTTTAGTAAATTCCAAGTTCTTGTCTTATTTCAATCCATTGGTGAACCCAAAAACTTCTTTTAAGTTTACGTTGTAGTTTAATGGAGAGCAGGAAAGCACGTGTGGTCGGGTGCACATTCAGACGCAGTTAACTCAGGCAGGGCAACGCAGTTTCTGTGATTCTTGTTGTAGAACGAGATAGCACGATTTTTTTTTTTTATTTAAAATTTTATCGATGCATCGACATCTAAATGTCATTAGCATCTGTACTGATACATTTAATGTTAATACAATTAGTTAATACTAGTATGATTAAATTGTATAATTACATAACAGTGCTCGATAATAATATTTTTGTAACAATAATATTTTTGTGTATATCTATAAAGTAAATAAATAGTTAATTAGGTGTTATAACCAGTAATGTTTTTCTTGGATTAATAGGTGAGTATTTTACATTGTTGTTTGTTTACTATAGCACGATTTTAAAAGCGGAACAGAGCAGGGAAGCACTATTTTCCTTCAATTTCTTCAATTGTTTTCATTTCGACGAAATAAAACCAACTAAAACTCGAGAACGTGTTACAATGTCGCGCAGCATCGTGCAGTTTCTGTATCACACTCACGAGTGCCACATCGGTCTCGTGCGACGCAGTGCTGCTCTGCTCTGCGCTGCGTTTCAATTCGCGCTGTCCCGTTCTGCAACACGAGTCACAGAAACTGCGCTGCCCTGCCTGCATTAACTGCGTCTCAATGTGCGTCCGGCCTAACTGTTTCGTTTTCAAAATTCTTTTGCGTGTGAATAGCTCGGACATAAGTTTATTATATACAGACACTACCCAAATACAAAAAATCTATTAAAGTGTGAACCATAAAGAAATTTATGTTTGATATTTGTGTCGCAATTTCTGTCGTAGTCTAAACCGATCGTTATATTGTTCCTAAAATCAACATAATTGCAATGAATGATATTTTATTACATCGATAAAATGTGGACAAGTTGTATCTAATTGTGCACCGTTTCATAACTGAATTCTTATTTATTTTTTAATTTGCTCGTATTAGTTTTGGTTGATTTCTTTGTATGTATAAACATAATATTTGCATCTAACAATTTAAAAAAAAATTTTCAAAAACTGCTGGAACTGTTATGTGAAAATTTTTTTTTTATATAGCCGTTTAACAAAAATATGTTAAAAAGAAAGAAAACTTTTATCAGCTTTTCATTACACATTCTCCTTCGTTCTTCGTTGCGTACGATTGGTATTTATTTTTCATTTTTAATAATACAATATACGCAATGCTAATCTTAATGTCTTTTGTCCTGAGGGACGTTTGACAGCAAGTTTTAAAAACAGTGATGGATTTTCTTATATGATAGGAGTTCATATAGTACACAGCCGACAGACTATGTATGTTTATATAACTCCAAAAGTTTTATATATTCTATTTTCTTTATTGTATTCCCTCTGATGGGTCCTATTTTATTATAAATTTTTACGATGGCATTACTAATTCTACTTTCATATCATTCAACATATCCTCCCTTTTTTATTTCTCTTACTTCATTTGCTTTTTATGGAAAATTCAGAACAGTTAGGGATACTAAATGGATTGTGAATATCCATGCATGTTTCTATGTGTACGTACTTTTATATCTATCTTCATACTATGTATATTATACTTGTATAAAATTATTGGATGTCTTATTTTATTTTATATATAAAATAACTGAAATTTAACATTGTAGTTGTTATCTAGATACTAATTTATGAATTGGAAATAATTTTCAATATGGCCAAAAATCTCTTTGATGATTATTTGCTTGTTTCCAAATGTAATAAAAGCTAAGCACTTTGTTTGATAATCAAAGATTCTTTGTAAAAATGATGAAACTTTTTAAAACTTGATTGATACTTGATTTATTTCAAACGATGCAATGTGCATATTACGTATAATTTCCTATTATACCCTGTTTTAAATACAATTGATCATGAGTCAAAGTTAAAAAATTAAATAATTCTCATATTCAAAACAAATCAATCTTCTGTTCTTTCCTAAAAACAAACTGCAAATTTAAAATTTACGTAAGTGCAATAATGAAAAAGATAAAGCTAAGAAAACGGAAATTATTTAAATTCATAAAGTGGTAAAGCATAGTTAAATATAAGTTAAACAGACCATACATAATATAATATCATTTACTTTATATTTTAATATTAACACGATAATGGCCGTGATAAATTATGAGGAAATGACCAACTGGTACACTATTTTGATAGCTAATACACTTTAGATTACACACGTTATGCAATATTTCTTTAGCTACAACTATTTCAACTTATTTTAACCACGTTGTTGACTACAAAGTTATCTGTAACTGATAACTGATTTTAATGCTGATGGTTCTACTAATCTGATAGATATATGGGCGGTGGTATCTAGGTAAATCTCTTTTTTTGTAAACTTTGGTTGAAAATATTTCCCTTTCGAATATTTTTCATTGGTAAATTGTCTTACACTTGGCTTTCCTCTTTGTTGCTTCGGGTTTGTTTTTGAGGTGTTCTCCTTATGGTTAATGTAATGAATTTAAGTACACACACCGGCATAATTAGCGGAACATACAAAATATCTCTAAAAAACAAACAAACCATTTAATTTTAAGAAATTATTAGTCTTATTTAATTATTCACTTAAAATTACATGTTCACAAGTCGATATACCTTTATTTTTGTTAGCAAAAGCAATTAACCATATGAAATGCCAATTTTTTGGAATCCTATGTCGTCTGAGAATCATTTAAGTTAAAAATTATTTAACAAATAGAAAATGAAACACAGCGTTTTACTACCGCCTGGTTCCTCCCGTGCTCTTGTCAAAGCTTACATTTGTCTTGCTATACTCAGAATAATATTATCTGTAATCTCCTGAGGCAATATTTGTCCTTATTTAATTACGGCAGTCTGAAGCTCGACCACATTGAAAAGAAGCGGCATTTTAGTTCGAAAGTGATACCTCTTAAAAAGATTTGCAGCAATAATAAGTAAGAATAATTTTATGAAAAGTCAATTGATTCATTACTTCAATATTATCTTAAGTGAAAATGAAAAAATAACAGCCAGCTTTGTTTAATAAATAGGATTTTATATTTTTTTTTCTATTCCACTAATTATGCCGGTGTGTATATTAATTTGTTTACGATTTACCACTTTAGTTATATACACAATCACATTTGGCTTCAATGACCACTCAATGAACACTTTGGCTTCAATGACACACGTATCGTGTTGTATTTACCTATAAATAAATACACTTTTCTGTGTACTTTTTTAAAATTGTTAAAGATAAATAATACTGAACTTACCTTTAAGTAAGTTTTGTAAGGGGCTAAGGAAATAGACGTGTGTTTTAAGACACGAACTTGAATTATGAAACTTTTATCATGTTTTGTTCTTAGCTCTTGCATATCCCAGAGCTTCAGTAGATACTGAAAGTTATACTTTCAATTGAGTTTGAAATTGAAAAGTTATGTTGTGAGTTACACTCTCGGATCCGGTTTTTATAATGTTGTTCATTTTGGCCTAAAAACTGATATAAATATAGCATTATTTTCCTTGTTTTACAGCACAATTATCGAAACAACATAAACTACTGTTACATACATTTTTTAATTTTTTTGTCATTGGCCACATAAATTGAGGCAGTACAACTAAATTTAATACTATGCAGGCACAATATTAATATTACAGATTTATTAATATTACAGTTTTTGGCAGATATAGTCTACAAAGTTATGAACGCTACGCGGCGCTAATGTTCCACATATAGCGAATAAATTGTACCACTAATAATTATTTAAGGCGCACTGATAATTTCAGTGAATACTTTTGTTTGTTTTGGTAAACATAACTAGATAAAGTACCATAAAATTACGATAGTTTTTCAATCAACAAAATTATCATTTATCGATACATATAATAGAACTGTAACGAGACCATTAATTTACATGGAATATTATTTTGAAAATTGTACTGGTACTGTAAATAGTTATCGATGTAGATATCAAAAAAAGGATTTTTAAGATTTTTGTCTATCTGTCTGTCTGTTCACGCATCACGCAAAAACTACTGGACGGATTTTTATGAAATTTGGTCTGATGTTATAACTTATTACCTGAGTCAATCTGTAAGATACTTTTTATTCCGGGAAAATGTCTCATTCCCATGAGCAAATACAAAAATCAAATTAAGCGTGTGTACGCATTACGCAAAAACTATTGAACGAATTTGAATAAAATTTGGTGTGATGGTGATCTGCGACAACACTTAGGCCGGACGCACATTGAGACGCAGTTAACGCAGGCAGGGCAGCGCAGTTTCTGTGACTCGTGTTGCAGAACGGGACAGCGCGACTTGAAACGCAGAGCAGAGCAAGGCAGCACTGCATCGCACGAGACCGACGTGGCACTCGTGAATGTGACACAGAAACTGCACGATGCTGCGCGACATTGTAACACGTTCTCGAGTTTTAGTTGGTTTTATTTCGTCGAAATGAAAACAACTGAAGAAACTGAAGAAAAATAGTGCTTCTCTGCTTTGCTCTACTTTTAAATTCGTGCTATCTCGTTCTACAACAAGTCACAGAAATTGCGCTGTCCTGCCTGCGTCAACTGCGTCTCAATGTGCGCCCGACCACACGTGCTTTCCTGCTCTGCTCTGCTCTGCCTTTCCCTGCGTTTAGTGCGTGACGCAGCTCAATGTGCGCCTGGCCTTAGGATACTTTTTATTATAGTAAAATGCCTCCTTCCTTTGGGAAAATATAAAAACCATTTTAAACAAGTGCATGCATTACGCAAAAATTATTGTTCTATACAAGTTCTGCATAATTATTACACTTATATATACTTCTCATTGATTTTGTAACAATGTTTCGCGCGAAAAACGTTCCGGGTGCAGCTAGTTTTAGGAATAAAATTATTCGCCTGGAGAGTAAAACCTTGAATCAGAATTCATCAGTCATTTGTTTTTTTATTTATTCCTGAAGAAGTATAACGCTCTTATGAATGTCGAACTTTGTGGCTCAGTCAATTGTCACAAGTACATTTTTATGAATACATCTACAAAGGACATCGAGCAGCAACAGTAAAGACGGCTGCAAACTCAAGCGGTAAGATATGTACAGTGAGATCTACTAATAAACAATATGTATTGTAGAGTACGGGTGCAGTCGGGCAGTGCAGCATTGTCAAAGAAGTTGTGAGCAGAGTTCAAATATCATATGATCGAGAAAGATTTAAAAAATCCAGAGGAAAATCAAGCAATCTCCCAACAGGGCTCTCTTTGCAATCAAGGAAATCCAGTTTAGCCATAACACTTCTTGTAATACACCTGGAATTCTGTAGCCACTACCAATTTATCTATTCGTAATCAACTGACATTTCGTTGCATTCAAAGCTTGCAGATGAGATGTACATATAGTAAAGCCATTGATGAACAAAGAGCATTTGTTAATGAAATTTTAACGCAAGTATCAGCTACAACAATCAGTCAGAGGCATATCTATTACTTTGACGCTCCAGTAAGAAGTGGAAAAAATTTTGTTAAAATAATAGTCGTAGTTAAATTTCGCCCCAGAAAAAAGGTAATATTACCAGTTACTTTTACAAAAATTGCCACAAATCTCACTAAAGCTGGTTGAATCTTACATAATCAATTCCGTTAATCAATACAGTTACCTGTCAATCTTAATGAGACATCACTTTACGAGGCCTGCATGAAGGTTAGGTCTATACCCTGATTCTGCTTCATACATATGGAGCAGCACTGTGGTGGAAGAAGACAGATCAGAAAACTGTAAAGACCAAACTGTAGAGTTTGCAACGCTCAGCATGTTTTGAGATAACATGGCTAATGTCATCTACACCCACGAAAACAATGGGAGTCATTCTGGCATGAACTCCTCTGAATATATTTATCTATGAAGTTGCCATAACGACAACCTACAGGCTAGAGAAGAATGATCAATGGCTTAAGATTCAGTGTGGGTCTTCCCACACCAGCATCTCTCACGAAACATGTAGCAAAATTCTATAAATGTCATCTGATATTGTAAAAACTAAATACATCTTTGAAAGACCATTTGAAGTTAACATTACACCGCGAAATGAATGATGAACGAAAAACATGGAACATTGAAGTGGGGATATAATATAGCATACTGATGGTTCTGAAATTAATGACCGAGCAGGAGTAAGAATTTTCTGTGTCTGGCCAGTAGTTTAAATATCTTAACATCTGGGGCAGTGTTCCAAGCAGAAGTATTCGTAATCGTTGACTGTCTCTACGACAATATAAGAAGATCGTATCAGAATAGGAATATCTTTATTTTCAGTGATAGTCAGGGAGCACTCAAAGCTATAAACTTAAGTGAAGACTTATTCTGGAGTATAGGAAACCCCTACAAGAACTGCGTAGCGAAAACAGAATTTCTCTGACATGGATGTCAAGCCACATGGGAGTTGACGGAATGAGAAAGCTGAGAAACTTGCAGGGCAAGGTACATTGAAAGATTAAATTAATTAAATTTTTTTAACAGTTGTAACATTATATGGCAAGTATATATATATATATATATATATATATATATATATATATATATATATATATATATATATATATATATATATATTATATATATATATATACATATATATATATATATATATACATATATATATACATATATATATATATATACATATATATATACATATATATATATACATATATATATATATATATATATATATATATATATATATATATATATATATATATATATATATATACATATATATATGTATATATACATATATATATATATATATATATATATATATATATATATATATATATATATACATATATATATACATATATATATATATACATATATATATATACATATACATATATATATATACATGTATATATACATATATATATATACATATATATATATACATATATATATACATATATATATATATATATATATGTATATATACATATATATATATATATATATATATATATATATATATATATATATATATATATATATATATATATATATAATGTGGATGGCAGTTGAATGAGGACTATAAATTAAAACCATTGTGGTGCGATGGCTTAGCAGCGCCGTTAAAGAAGAAGAAGAAAGTGAAGATTCAGAGGACGAAAGGAGATATGACTGCGATGATGATTATGATGACTATTAATATATATATATATATATATATATATATATATATATATATATATATATATATATATATATCTCAAAACAAAATAAGGGACACTCATGTTATGCTGCATAAGTTTATTTTTATATAAGTTACAGTATAAGGTATGCTTACATTTAATTAAGGAACTAATTTTTTGCTAAATAAAATTAATTTTAATAAGATTAAATAAAAAATTAATCCATAATTACATTTTTTTAGGATTTTATCGTTTTTATAGTCATTTTTACAGTCATCAACAAACGTTCACGCTTTGAGTAAAAGCACACATTATGCAACTTTTCGGTGATTTAATATCGAGTATGCCCTCCCCTTTTTAAAACACATTCTTGAAGCCTCCTCGGCATGCTTTCAATAAGATGCCTAACGGTTTCATTAGGAATCTCCTCCCAACATCTTCTCAAGACATCAATCAGTTGTTGTTGGGTGTGCCCATCCTCTCCGGCTGCTCTGACTCGCCGTTTTAATTGATCCCAAAGATGTTCTATTGGGTTCAAGTCAGGGCTATTTGCAGGCCACGGTAAAACCTGTATATTAGCCTCCCTAAGGACAGTTGTCGTCGCTCGAGCGGTATGCGCTCGGGCGTTATCCTGTATCAGGATAAATCCGTCGGCCACTCGTTGTGCAAAGGGGATCACATGGGGTCTGACAACCTGTTCGATGTAACTTTGAGCCGTTACAGTACCCTCGTTCAGGAAAACAAGCTCAGTTTTGCCTTGCAAACTAATTCCACCCCAGACCATGACATTAGGACCGCCAAATCTGTCGCGTTCATGAATGTGACGATCAGAAAACCTTTCCCCACTTCTTCTCCACACTCTTACACGTCGATCATCACTAAAAAACTTCACCTTGCACTCATCCGTGAAGAGTACGTGACGCCATTACTCCAAGCCCCATTCAAGGTGTTCACGTGCAAATCTTAAACGGTTTGCACGATGCGCTCCGGTCAGTTTGGTACGGATTACTGGTCTTCTTGAACGTTGTTGGTCTTCATGCAAACGATTTCGTATGGTCTGATTACTGACAACAGTACCAGTAGATCGATGTAAGCGATTTTGCAGAGTACCTGCGGTAACAGTCGGCTCACGTCGTGCACACAGTCGAATGTAATGGTCTTCACGGGCAGTGGTAGCACGAACTCTTCCTGAGCCACGGCGCCGCGTTACACTACCGGTCTGCTGATACCGATTCCAAACATTTTGAATAGCCCTTCGTGAACAACCCAACTGCAGAGCCACGGAACGTTGAGATTGACCACCCTCAATCATCGTTACGGCTCTGGTAGCAGTAGCTTCGTCCATATGGTGTCGAATTCTCGGCATTGTAAAAATAAATGATTGAATAACACGCCAAACTTCAAAAAACAACCTCAGCAGTCAATAATCTAGCGCAAACTGATTTAAAATCAAATTCAAAAAAATAAGTAAAACTAACCACTTGACGCTGTGCGAGACAAAAAAACGTTTAAATCTTCCCCTCAACAATAATATCACTTAAACCTAACTGTTATCACTTACTCAACCACTTAATATCATAACAACAGTCATTTAGAAAAGTTATTTTGACGTGGATCGACATAAATCAGTTTTAAAATACAAACTTTCAAGTGGCCCTTATTTTGTTTTGAGGAGTAATATTAATAGTCATCATAATCATCATCGCAGTCATGTCTCCTTTCGTCGTCTGAATCACCACTTTCTTCTTCTTCTTGGTGTTGACTCATGATTTCTTCCACCTTTAACGGCGCTGCTAAGCCATCGCACCACAATGGTTCTAATTTATAGTCCTCTAGGTTCTAATTTATAGGTTCTAATTTATAGCAAGTATATGTGTATATATACTTGCCATATAATGTTACAACTGTTAAAAAAATTTAATAAAAAAAATGTAACAATTAAATGACAATTTAATAAAAAACGCCGTGAGCAGCGGGGCCCCATCACGGTAGTCGAATTTTCCCCTTCATCTTCGGTATTGAATGTCTACAAGCGAAATGTGATTGAAAGTCTACAACCGAATTGTCATTTTGTTGGTTTCAAAACTGGTGATGAGTGTTCGGCTGATCGAGGCTTTAAAAAAAGGTTTTAAGTATTTAAGGGCTGTATCTCAGTAAATTTCAATTTTGTGCCGAAAACAGGTAGCAGAAAAAAAACCAACACAATTCGTACGAGGGCATTCCTGCCCATGTTTATCCGCTAATTGCCTTTATGTTTTAGTTTTAAATATTAAAAAAGGACCTTAAATAGTAAACTGGAAGGCCTTTTTAAAGATATTTTTTCTTTCGAAAAAAAAATAAAAAATAAAAAATTATTTCTTCGGTATTGAGTGTCTACAAGCGAAATATAATTGAAAATCCACAAGCGATTTGTAATTTTGTCGGTTTCAAAACTGATAATGAGTGTCCGGTTGATCGGGGCTTTAAAAAAAGATTTTAAGTTTTTAAGGGCTGAATCTCAGTAAATTTCAATTTTGTGCCGATAGAAGTTAACAGGGAAAAAGCCAACACAATTCGTACGAGGGCATTTCTATCCATGCTTATCCGCCAATTGCCTTTGTGTTTTATTTTTAAATATTAAAAAAGGAACTTAAATAGTAAACTGGAAGGCTTTTATGAAGATATTTTTTCTTTCCAAAAAAATCCAAAATTTCTATTTTATAAATAATAAAAATCCAAAATTCCTAAATAATAATTAAATAAATAAATAAACAGTGACTTTAATAACATTTTCAAATTACTTAATATATATGTATTTCATTTGTTAAAAAATTGTATTCACTTTTTTTTAAATTTTTTAAAATTACTATTCGCCTACTTGTATTTAGAATAAACATAATGCTTTTAAAACACATTTAACAATAGAATTCAATTCCGATGTAAAAATGGGAGAAGTGGGGGGAAAAGTGATGCGGACTCCCTACAAGGTACTAGCTGGATACTAACTGAATACACGTACAAAATTTCAGCCCTCTAGGTTTCCTTATGGAGTCTCTAGACGTGTTAGAAAACAAGCAAAAAAATTAAGGAAATATTGGCGTCAAAATCGTGCGGGTAAGGGTTAAAAGTTGAAACCTCCAAAAAACAGTGTCTGGCTATTAGCTTAACCTGTACACCAAATTTCAGCCCTCTAGGTTTATTTGGGGAGATTTTGACCCGAACGAAACTGTTAAAAAACAAGAAAAATCATGTTCTTTTGGGTATAAAAATGGTGGGGGTAGGGGTTAAAAGTCGAGACCCCCAAAAGGCACCCCCTTGATACTAACTCAATCCGAATACAAAATTTCAGCCCTCTAGGTTTATTCGGGTGACCTGTGCGAGTGGTACAAACTTCGAAAACGTCGAAAATGCATGAAATTGTAGCTTAAAAATGAGGGGGGTGGGGGTAAAATATTAAAACCTCCAAAAAGCACAACCTAGGTACGAACTTTATCAACACACCAAATTTCAACCCTCTACGTTAATTCTGGGGGGCTGGGGGCCTGTTAGATCCAGCGAAAATCGTTTTTTCCCCCCTCTACTCCCACCATATCATCCTAGGAAGCTGAATTTTGGATATGTTGTAGATAATTGACCGAAACATTATTTAAAACCGGTTTGGAAAAGTTTTATTGCTTTTCCGCCCCCCACCACCCCCTTAAAGGTCGGGTCCGAAAAAAAATTTGCCCAAAATTTGACCCCACTTTGATAGTATTGTTGTGCATCGGAATAAGCCCCACTTACCAAATTTCATCTCTTAACTTCGATAGGGGGGCCCTACACATATTAAAAGGTTGCGGGAAAATATATATATATATATATATATATATATATATATATATATATATATATATATATATATATATATATCAGACATCTTTTTTTTTTACATAATCGTGTTCTACGGGTCCGAAAACGGATAGCGCCCCTGGTCTCGCCTCTCGCAGCTCTTATCGTATAGACTGTATAAGTCTAATTTTTCGGAGAAAATTCGACTAAAAAAAATGTAATGTAAAATAATGTAATTAAAAATAAAATTATTCCATTTATTTATTTTATTATAATAATTATCCTATAGTACCCATTAAAACTGGTCAGCTAGACATTTTAGACCGTTTATGGGCTAGCTGACCAACAAATTCTTAAAAATTAGCTTAAAAGGAATAAAATCAAAAAATAAAAAATAAAATCCGTGATGATGGTGAAATTTCACCGTCTATCACACCATTGAAATGAGTCAGTTAGGGTAATAGACCAAATTAAGCTAGTCAGCTTATTTTTTCCGTTTAGCTGATGCAATTTCGCGTCTAACACACTATGAAAAATCAAAATCCGGGATGACGGTAAAACATTTTTGATTTTTTATAATAAAAAAATTAATTAAAAATTTAGAGACCACCAGAATACCAGCCGACCAAGCGCGTTTTGTAGCTATAATTAGACACTATTCGAATATAAAAAATGGTTAGAATCAGAGCTTGAGACAGTTCATCGGGATCCCGTAAGGAGACTAACTGACTTCTTTAAGGAAGCCGGCCTCTTACACATAACTTATGAATAAATGGGGTTACTGCACACTGTTCCACTGGAAATCAGTGCATGGGCTAACAAGATACTGCCCCCCCCCCCCCTGTAATAGTAAGATTATCGATCGCAATGGATCTTAGATTTGAAGAAGCGTTTTATCCGACAGCAACACAAGAACAAGTCAGGTAAAACATCTCCTAAAATTTACTTTCTGCCGAAAATTCATAAAGAAAATGTTCCATTATGACCGACAGTCAGTCAGATTGATTCTCTAATTAAAGAGTTAGGTATCTAAATTGTTTTCGAACATACTTATTAATTATATACATAAAAACGCTTCAAATTGCTTTCAAATTTTTAAATTAGAATGATGATATCAATCAACCAGTTTTATGTTCAACCGTTTTCTAATATAAATTAAAAATATTGTGAATTTAAATAACAGTGATAGCTAATAAAAATTCTTACACTTCCAAAATTTTCCTCATCTACTATGTCCTTCTTTAAAATTTGTCACCTGAATTCTACAAAATTTTTCAAATATTTTTCAAAATATTTTCCCTCCTATATATATATATATATATATATATATATATATATATATATATATATATATATATATATATATATAGTCAAACCTGGATAAGGGAGAACTGGGTAAGCGAGAAAACTCTGTAAGTGAGAGTAACTGCCAAGTCCCGTAACTTTACCACTCTAAAACCTCTATGAGTGAGAAACAAAAACCTGTATAAGTGAGAGTCGTTTTTCGCTCATAAACCTCCATAACTGAGACTGCTAATTGCCTGTACCGCTACAAGCGACAGTTAAACATATTTAACATTTGTTATTTATGACTCGTTCTTAAATTTCAAAGAACTTACACATATTTTATTAGAATGCCTTTATGTTCTTATTTTCTTATAATTCGACGAACTCATTTTCTATTCACAGTAGTATCCATACAATACATGCATCTTTCTCAATACATATTGGTTGTATTTTTTCTAGACCTCTATAAGTGAGATAAACCTCTCCCGTACCTCTGTAAGCTAGACACTCGGGTTAGTGAGAAACCTATATAAGAGAAAAATAGATCGCGGTCCCCTCAACTCTCGCTTATCCAGGTTCGACTATATATATATATATATATATATATATATATATATATATATATATATATATATATATATATATATATATATATATATATATATATATATATATATATATATATATATGTATAAATATATATATATATATATATATATGTATAAATATATATATATATATATATATATATATATATATATATATATATATATATATATATATATATATATATATATATATGACTTTTAACACCTTAGTCGTTATTGTAAATTTAACAAAAGGGGGCCCAAATTTGCATGGATTTTTTTTTTGTGAAAGCTATAGGCAAATTTTATAATTCTATATTATAAATAATATCTAGGGTAATTCCGGGGAAGATGACCGTACGGGAGAGATGGCCAATCTAAAAAAAACTCAGAAATTACTCGCTAGATGTCACCATAATTGCTCAGTTAGTTTCGCGTCATATGTGAGTGCAAGTGAAGTTTAAAATTGTTGAGAAAAAAAAGAAAAAGTAAGTAAAATGCTACATAATGTTTTCTACCTACAGTAAAATTTTTATATAGGTGCATGTTTTATAATTTTGCGATGTTATTTTATAAAAATAAGGGCTGTGTTTACATTTTCTAAAAAGTTCATGTGTGCAGCTATGTTATAACCTCAAATTTCTTCACGTATTGTATATACTTCCTTTCTTAATAGGTATGGCCATCTCTCCCGGAATATTAGGAGAGATGGCCATAAAAAGTTGGGGAAAGATGGCCATATGACCATCATTCCGAAATCGCATTTTTTTAAAGCAAGTGAATGTTTAATATATATTATAGTGATGGTAGCCGTGAGGGATAAAGTTTTTGTATTCAAATGTGAATAATACAATATTTAATATTGTATTATTCACTAATAATACATAAAACAATTTTATTCTTAAAATTGTATGATTTCAATTGCTTTTGTTTGTTTTAGATGCCCAACCAGTACAAAAGAAAAGCTATTGGTCTCAGAGGTAATTGGAGTGAAGAATCTTTGAAAGCAGCTATAAATGCTATAAAAAATGATGGCATGTCTGTTTATGCGGCAGCAAAAACGTACGGGATACCTAGAAAAACTTTAGAGAGGCGTTGCCAAAACAATAACTACAAAAAGGGACCTATGGGACCAAGTTCATTGTTTGGAACAGAAAATGAAAGAAAAATGGCTCTTCATATAATAACAATGCAAGCAAAAAGTTTTCCACTAACTATTGAGGATATTAGGAGAATAGCTTATGAGTTTGCTGAGCAGTTAAAATTAAAGCACAGATTTAATAAAGATGTTGGGAAAGCAGGATACGACTGGTTGCAAATGTTTCTGCGCAGAAACCTAAATCTCTCCGTAAGAAAGTCAGAAGGCGTTTCTTTAGCTAGATCAAATGCCATGAATAGGACCGAAGTGGATGCATATTTTAAACTTCTTGAAAAAGTTTTAATGCAAGAAAACGAAATCTTGACACCTAATTGCATCTTCAACATGGACGAAACGGGCCTACAGTTGAACAACTGGCCAGGACACGTACTTGCTAAGAAAGGATCTAAATCGGTTTCCACGACGACGTCAACTGAAAAAGGTGAAACGATAACCGTAATAGCATGCTGCAATGCAGAAGGTGCTTTCCTACCACCGGCGTGTATCATGAAAGGCAAAAATAAAAAGGATGAATTTGAAGATGGAATGCCACCAGGATCAAAAGTTTATATGTCTGAAAAATCAGAATACATAACGTCAGCAATTTTCCTAAAATGGTTGCAAGATATGTTTGTACCAAGAAAACCTCCAGGAAAAGTTCTTCTTTTGCTAGACAGACACTCAACTCACTGCAATTCCGTGGAAATGCTAGAGTATGCGAATGAAAACGATATAATTTTAATCTCTCTGTATTTAAATCACTAAAGATCCATTTTTATGAACAGTGTCGGCTCTGGCTAAAACAAAACTCAGATCATCGCATTTAATCCAGAAGCAGTACCCGACTATGCCTTTAGTCAAGAGCCTGCTGGTCCATCTTCTGATGTCCGTAATGATCTTGCAAGCGGAGTAGAATCTACCGATGATACATTAATCCCTCCGGATTGTTCTCAAGAACCTGACAGAGTTTCAAATTACAGCCCGGAAATAGTACCACGTAAACGTAGTAAGAACTCGTGCAATACTGCAACTGATGGTCCTTGCACTTCAAAAGTGAATAAAAAGTTGCAGGTCACTCCATCTCAAGTTTTTAAGGAAATATCACCAGTTCCACAAAAAGTTGCTGAGGTTCGAAAACGAGCTAAGCAAGCTGGTAAGCTATTAACGTCTGATGAACATATTAAAGAAAGAAAAGTCAAAAAAGAGGAAAAGAAGAAGAAGGACGAAAGTAAGATAGTAAAAAAAATAAAAACAGGAAGAGTCCAAAAAGAGTCCACGAGTCGTACTGCACGAAGAAAAAGACCAATAATAACATCTGAGAGTAGTGATGACGATGAAGAGCCAGTATGCAAGATTTTTCAGATGAGGATTTGACCAAAGAAGAGGATAACTGCGTCGGTGTGGGGAAAACTACTACCTAACTCGCCTCACTGAGGATTGGATTCAGTGTGTCTTGTGCAATCTTTGGGTTCATGAATATTGTACAGAGTTTGACAATAAGTGCCCCCCATGTGGGGAAAAGCATAAAAAAAACATGACAACCAAAAATGAAATCAAAGAGCAAGAAGGAATACGGAGATCGTGCAGAATAACACTGGCCATCTCTACCCTACTCATATGGCCATCTCACCCAGGGTGCCCGGGAGAGATGGCCAATCGTGATTTAAAAAAAAAAAAATTAATTTTAAGGTTGATCTCATTTAATTAATCTATAATTATGTTGATTATGTAGAAGTTTAAAGTTCAAATTAAGAAAATAATTAAAAATTATTAAGATAATCCATTTATTTTCATCTTGAGACACCTTTGAAAAAACTATGGCCAACTCCTCCGGACTTACCCTAATAGACAAAATTTACTATTTTGGACAAGCATTTCGGTTAAAATTATGCATCGCAATATTAAACAAACAATACTTTCAGAAATTTTTTCTTTTAAATTCTTTAAAATGAGTAAAATAGGATAAAAATCCACTGCTGAAAAGTTAAAGGAAGGGGAACATTCAGAGCCAGTTTGAAGTTCAATATTTTGCGAATAAGATTTAAAAATGAAAAATGTCTAGTTTTATTTAAAGTACCCTACCAATGATATTCCACACAAAGAAAGAAAATAAATTTCGAATTATGGATTTCTTGGCTATA
The DNA here is from genome assembly GCA_035578155.1 of Brachynemurus nebulosus. Taxonomy (NCBI): domain Eukaryota; kingdom Metazoa; phylum Arthropoda; class Insecta; order Neuroptera; family Myrmeleontidae; genus Brachynemurus; species Brachynemurus nebulosus. Next base: position 90,602,920 of record JAPWDM010000001.1, on the reverse strand, counting down.
GCTCCTAAATTACATGGAATTTGAGAATTTTAAAAACAGTATTCTACACGCTTAGTGCTTATGCGTAATTTATCTAATTTGACTGAGCTGTACATATCTTTCATCGTTTACGAAATTTCTATGATAGGCATTTTATTATTATTACCTAATCTGTCATATATTTAAAGTTGAATAAGAATTGTACTACAATTTCAAACGAGAAGTGGTTTCAACGACTCTATTATTAGTACTTCGCATATCTAAATAAATGAAATCTTGTTGCTTTGAAATATACATTTTTCCTTACTTTTATGAAAATTTTTGGCCGTAAAAAACTTATGACAATTGCAACGAGTAGATATTTTCTGCCAATTTAAAGATTCTTTTGTGATTTTATTAACAAAAAATCTAGGACAACTGATTTCCGTTACTAAAAAGTACATTTGCCATTATTAGGAATTTGCATTTTGTATAAAAATACATACACATAGGTAAGTACAAAAAAAAAAAATTAATAACAAAAAAAAGAAAAAAATTACGTAATCAAATTTCATTTAAATGCGTTACAGTACCTACGTAGAATATTGTGTTTTTTAGTAAAGTATTATATAACAGTAAAAAAAGGATTTGTTATTGTAATTTTTAAGAAATGTATCACCTGTGAATTATTCAATAACAAACAGCAATGCACAACCGGAAAAGAATTCTTCCTGCTATTTATGAAAAAAAAAAAGAAAAAATACTACAGGTAGGTTTGTCCTTACGTATTATACAAAGAATTTTAACCCTTTCTTTTGGCATAAGGTATTTTATATCACATCTTCTCAGTTTGGGAATATGCATTTTTTTCTGTAACAAAAAAAATCAATTATTAATTGTATAAGAATATATTATATAGATATATGTATGCATATACATATATTTGATTTCGGCTTTCGTTAATACGTACAGAAATTATGCATTGAATATTCAATAAGTATTAATCATAAAGGTAGCTTTTGAATGTAAGAATACTTTTCACACGGAGATTTTGATATGCATTAAAAGTAACATTTCAATTATTGACATTTCTTTTCTATTTAATAAAAAATGTAAAAATTTAAAGATATTCAGATGTATCGTGTACATACATAGGTATAGTATATGTGAAAATATAATTAATATATATTATGCATATTCTAATATGGTAGATACAATATATTAAACTTTGGTCTCTCATACCTACCTGTTTGTACGCAGACACATAACATTATATCGCAGTCATAACACAGAAAGAGTGACACAACTTAAAAATTTACATTTCGATTTTATTTTGACAAGTTTATTATCTTTACTTCCTGTTACTGATAAAAATATCAATGCGTATGTACGTATGCTGACACATGTTGATTAATTTTATGTATTTGTTCGTATAGAGTTTTTTTTAAAAATATTCCGGCCGGCCCCTGGGAAAGTGTACTGTGAAAGTGCTCGGGCTGTATAATAGTGTTAATAAAAACCTTTAATGTTGTTGCTTAGACCAGCGATCAGCAACCTTTTCTGGATAGGGTGGTATTTATTGTGGTAATAACAATTACACTAATACGGAGCATTTTCTTAATTTTTCTTACAAGGTGTCGGATAATAATTATCGATACCCATCATAAAAGAGACTAACATGTGACCGTAGGTTAACTTGGAACGTTTTGTGTTCTTTTCTAATAACGCTAGGTTCATTCAGCTGAGGTATTGGTTGTAGAATTCTTGTAACTAGTTTTTGTTGATATTTAATCAAGTTTTCGATGTTTACTTAGCTAAAAAAGACCTGCTTAATAACAAAGTTAAATGTTTAAAATTATAATCTAAAAAAGTTATCCTTGTATCACATTGTTCTGAATTATATTATATATCCCGAACTGTTCTCAAGCCTCTAAAATGTAATTTTCTGTCAATATTGTCCTCTTCAATTTTTATGGAAGGAAATTTCCCGAGGCCATCCAGATATTCCTCACTTGGAACACTGTTCCAAATTACCCAACATTGATATTTTTTTATATAAAGAAAAGCTGTTTTCAAGTTGTAGATGAAATAAAGTTCATACATACTGCAAGAGAGAATGGTACATATTTTCATTTGAAACAGACTATGCACAATTTTAAACATATAGTTCAATCATTTTGAATTTTTTTACTTGCAATTGAAATATTGCACTCTTCACATTAATTAATCATATTTTGGCACATTCTTGTCGGAATTTATTCCATATCTAGGTGCAAAAATGTTTTGCTTTATTCTTTAAAATAAAAGATAAAGATAAAGAAAAAAAGATAAGAATAAAAGATATATATATATATATATATATATATATATATATATATATATATATATATATATATATATATATATATATATATGTATATATATACATATATATATATATATATATATATATATATATATATATATATATATATATATATATATATATATATATATGTGGTATTCCATATTTGTGAATAATAAACCAAATATTTTTGGAAAAATATTTGTTTTATTATTTACAACTACCATCCCGATCTGGCATCGCTCAGGTGACTCTTCTGTTTTCATTTTGCTTTGTATATTTTATAGCTCTGACCCGCAGTTTCACATTCGTAAAATTATCAGCACTGTCTATAGGTTTAATTAATTATTTTTTGCCTTGAAATGATGCCTTGAAATTTTATATGAAATAAGTTATTTATGGTGACTGGCTTCGGTTACCAAACGATTCTTAAGTAGAGATGTTGCCAGGAATAATTTTTTGTCCCATTTCCACTAACTTCAAAGATTTCCACCCGTTCCCAAACCCAAGAAAAACACACTCCCATCCGATTTATCAATTTTAATCTGGTTCTCGGTTTTTAGTCCGAGTCCCGAAATATAGTTATCTTCAATCCCACTTCCGTCCACTTCCAATTCCTCATTCTTCATTTCCACTCGTTTTTAAAAGTTAACCGGTTCTTCAAATTTCGAAATGGCGCCCTTCGGGTCCGGACCTGATCTATTATTTTCCCGCCCGAACGACATGCCTACCCAACTCATATTCATATTTCAATAGAATGGCTCATTTTCACGCTTTAAGACCTTTTGGTCAGAAACTACCGTTACAGATACCTGTAACGGTAGTTTCAGTAGTACCTACTCTGATTTTGAGCCTTTCTTGGGAAATCGAGGCCTTGGCGTACAACTTTATTCACACTATCATCTTTTTTCGGCATCCCAATAGTGTCTGACGAAAAATTTGTCAAGAACTATGTAGCTTTTTAATTTTAGTCTTATTTGATGACAATTTTAGTCTTATTTTTAAAGACAATTTTGAACTAACTCCACTTTTAATTTGATATTCTGAAATTCTCTATAAAATCAATTACTTATAGTGTCTCGCTTCGCTCACCCAACGACTATAAAAGTAAGCAATATTGATATTTTAATTAGCACATCCAATTTTTACAATATTGTGTCGAGCTCGAGACCTGTCTAGCTGTTTAATATTGGTTCTTTTGGGGTCCTGCGGTCCTGGGCGGTAATTTTACTTCTCACGTTACTTTTAAATCAGATATTGCAAAATTGTGTATAAAATCAGTATCTAATTTTCATTTAAACAATAATAGTACATTTATCTGATGTCAGTTGTTTTTTACTCGTAGCTATAGAAATGATTAAAATAATTTTAATTTGACCTATAATTTCTCTAAGGCCGCTATTACACTGTCATAGATATATGTCAAAGTTTTATTTAATCAAAGAAATATTATAGTGTAATAAGTCAACTTTTATAATATAAATTTCTGTAACCATAGTTAAAGATACTTCTTAATATTTGATCATAGATTTGATCAAAGATCTTTGACATATATCTATGACAATGTAATAGCGGCCTAACCAAAATTTAAAATTTTGAATACCTGTAACTTAAAAATGAAATAAAATTCGGGTTTCGTTATGCCACCCTTCGGGGTGTCCTCTGTTGATAGACACCTCATTATTTTATTAAAATCCGTTAAGTAATCTTAGCAGTGTGCTTGTCACAAAATTTTATAAATTGTTTCTTATTTCTATTGTTAATATGGCTTATAATTAATAATTTGACTGCAAATATCAGTTTTATTTATTTCACTCTATCGCTACTGTTAGTGTATTATCTATAGTATCCGTGTATTATATGTTCAAAAACCCGCTTTAGTACCTATGCAATTTAAATATGTGCTTCAAGTAAACCAACTTTGGCGGTTAATGTGGAACTCGGTTTTAATTATTTTACACCAACATAGTCCATAAAAGAATGATTGCATTATATTTACAGAGTGCTAACTAAAACTTAAGATTTTAAGTTTATACAACAACTTTGAAGCCGTCCCAAGTCTACTTGGAACAGCTTCAAAGTTGTTGTATAACACTATCTACATTTTATGCATTATTAGTACGCCTCTGGACGTAACTACAATGGAGCAAATGGAGCAGCTCCTCAAAGGACCACACAGCGAAAAGGGGCGCAAGAAGGGAAAGTATTTTTTTGGGGAGTAATTTTTTATATTTTACTGCTTAAGCAGTCCCTACACGCGTAATAATAATGCACAAAATCTGTGGTTGTGCAATATTATGGATTGTTTGTGGGGTATACTGAGGGGTTACACAATATGTTATGCAATTACTGAATATTATAGCGTCTGTAGGAGTCTGTTGTTATTATTGCGCAATACCATTTCATTTGTTTAAGTTTATTATTTTGGACCAAGTTTGAAGTATTAATTTGTTAAAATAATTATTCATTTTAACATCCCAGCATTTTTGTCATTTAAAATTTAGAATTAAACAACTGAATTATTGTATAGTCTCTACATTCAATTTATTGTATATTTAAAGCCCTTTATAAATTACGGAACTGTTTGCAGAAAACCTCAGTAAATTTCATAAATTGATTGCACAATATTATTTAGCTTGTAGCTGCCGCTTAAAAGCTTATGAAAGAAATTTAGACGCTATTTTTATTTAGCAACGGTATTTTTTGTGGGAAGAAAGAAAAAATAGACGTTTCATTTTTTTTTTCTTTGGCTCGCCAGTCTTATTTCAACAGAAAAAAGAGACTTTCTGAGGTAGGAGAGTTTGAGGGCCCAAAAATTGTAGTTACGCAATTAGTCTGTTTGACGATAAATGTATGTATTTGATCCCGAACTGGTCTAGTGGTTAGCAATTCCGACTTCTATTTAGTATTTTGTACCATCGTACATTAATCACCAAACAGCACATTAATTTATATAGCCACACTATCACAATTCTAGCATAGTACTTTACTAAAAGCGATGCCATTAAAATAGTGTATGTGGAATATTTTTGCTTTGGAACATGAGAATGGATGATGTGATACTAGTGATACAAGTACGGCGTACGTTTAGAACTAGAAGTGTATGGACAACATACACAGGTAGGTACTGTTGTTATATTCTACATAATAAATAGGTTCGTTTATGCACAAATATCTCATATATGTATAAAATATGTAATACACTATTGATTTCAGGAGAGGGTAAAAACAACACAACAAGTTGGTTGGCGATGTAAACGGGAGAGTAGTCAAAAAGTGAGCGTGCTCGAGTACAAGAAGAAAAACTAGGAAAAGTCTGTAAAGTGAGTAAGTAGAGGTGGTATAGGTAGGTATACCTCTACTGCTGGATCACCGGTGTTGAGTTGTGCTACGAATATCAACTACGTAAGTACCACAAGAATCGAACCACGTCCATATATTCGTAAAAGTAAGATATCAGAAACGTAAAACGTTGCCAACACGTGACTTACCGATTGATTTTATTTTATATACATAATATTCCTTCTAGTTACTTCTTTTATTTAAATGTAAGTATCAACGACATATAAATAAAAATATTTGAAGTAAAATGGATCGCAATGTAGAATAGAAAACAATTGGTACAAACATTGCTGTTTTAATCATATGTATGTAGGTACTATTTTGCCTATATCAACAATTAATATGTGAACCAGGCGTTTTTAATACTTTTCAAAATAATAAACGAACAAATAGGAAAGAAATATTCTTAGAACAAATCCAAAAAATACGGCCGGCGCACCGTTAATTGGCGTACTCAAACTTGGTAAGCGCTTATTTAGATATAACAACAGTTGAAAGTCATATACAATGAATCTTGCACATTTATTGTATAAAATTTTTCGACGAATTTTTCGGATTACCTATATACTTTTAAAAGTGAAAATAAGATATAATTAAATCAATACTTAATGCTTACTTGTTTAATTATTTATAATAAGTTCTTTTACTAATACATATAGGTATATTTAATTTTAATTATTATTGAATACTTGTGAAATATTATTAGGTATGGCGAATTTTTGTTCGTATTTAAACATACCTTAATTTTCATTTAACTCACTTAACGTTCAATTAAACTGAAATTTGAACACTCGATTTCCTTTGGTATGTATTATCACATAATTATGTATTACCACATCATTATGTTATTTGATAGTGATTGAAAAATTATCAAACTGGAACGGCTGGGACTCGAACCCAGGAACTCTTGGTAACTAGCCAAGCGCTTTGGGGGTTAAGGCGCTTAATTCAACAGTGTCAACACGAATGAAAATACGGTATGCGCCAAAATATACATTACTCATTTTCGCGCAGTGCACATGCGCACGCCTGAGCGTCTGCGTGTTGTTACATCGCCGTGATGAATTGTTAGTTGTGTAAAGTGTTTATAGTGGAGTATTATTTTCGCTCGTACGGAAACGGTTATCAAGGCGGGCCGAGTTTAAAGTTTAAAGAGTTCCCCTACCCATCACATTCCCCCGATCTCACACCACCTGATGCTTACGTATGGGGAATGTTAAAGGAGAAAATTTTCAATTGTCCAGATCCACGCAAAATTGTGCCTGCATTACGTCAGAAGATCGTCTCGTTCTTCAGGACTCTGCAGCAACCTATGTTCCAGAATATGTTCGAAAATCTACGTGATCGTTATGAACATTGGCTACAGCGCAATGGAGCACATTTTGAACATTTACACTCACATTTCGATAAGTAAGGTAATGACAATAAGATTAACATAATTTCCAGTAGGTACTGTATATTTTGGCCCATACTGTAGTATAGTTTTTAGTTATGAGTTTCGGTTTTCTCTATCAATCTATGACGCAAGAGTTCATGTACCCAAAGAAGTCGACAAAAGAGGTTGAACTGTTGAAGAGTCTTGTATTATATAAAATATGGCATACGGTAAAGAAAATGGACGTTATGGTTTGGCGAGTTATATCATTTGAATCAAAATTTCCAGTGTTTATTTCTGGTGCTCTAACTGCAATAAGCGCAGATAATGTACCTACTGGGGCCACTTGTGCCACTCTTCTTGCGGTGTGTTAAGAATTGTATGTTTCAGGAACATAATGCTGGACCGTATAGTTTCTGTCAGATTTAACATTTCTTAGTCGAAATCAGTGTGCCATTCATTGTACTTGTATACCCTATACACCCACGTTCGTTAATGAATTATGGCAAAAGGTAATTACAATTGAGAGAAAATATCACAAGGGCAATTATCTTCCTTAATTAGCTCACTACCGGATTAAAAATGTAATGAGATTACATTGCATTAGAAAATGTGGTAATTACACTCTTTATTTATTAATATCTATTGCCTATAACTTAAATTGTGTTATGTTTACTCCAAGATCATTTCAAGTCATTTTTAATATTTATAATTACTATTTCTTCCGAGTTGTTCTAGTGCAGGGTACACAAAGGGTAAATAAGGTTTAATAATACTTAAAACAAAAGGCGCGCCAGAAATGATTTGTATATTAAGGGAGACGCGGTTTTGGGAGCCCTAAAAAGTTTAGAAACCCCTGGTCTAAATGTGAACAGCGCCGCTCTTGTCTAGTAAATTGTTAAAAACCAATCGAATTGGCTTTCGAATGTATTGATCACTGACAATTTAAAATTTAACTGTAATAATTATTGTTTTCTATAAATTAAAATAACTAATATTTACACATTTGACAATAAATTCAGATAATTTTAAGGTAAATAAGGGAATCACAATTAAGTCCAATTAGTTAAATCCGATTAATTTTGGATTGAACAATCAAATTAAATTTGAAATTTTATCGTAAAAGTCATATGGATTATCTGATACATTAAACAATAAAATATAAGTATATTAGCCTAAGAGCTATTGAACGATTTTCACAAAGTATTTTCTACCGATTGGGATTTTTTACACAAACAGTATATAGGCCCACGTATCAGGAATGGACAACCTGACAGTCCAAAGCGGGGCACAAGACTATTAAAAAAATTTTTGAAAGTGCAAAAAAAGGGCCCAATACCAAGTATTTTCTACCGCTTGAAATTTTAACAGGATACTTCGGACACTCATTGAAGCCAGAAAAAAAATTGACAGGCGGTTTGGTGGGGATCTACCCCTTGCTAGACGGGCCCAAACATATCAAATTTTATACCCAACTCAAAGTATTTTCTACCGGTTGAGATTTTAACAGGATACTCCAGACACTCATTGAAGCCAGAAAAAAATCTTAAAACATTCCATAGAGTAGTTTTCTTTAAAAAAATTCCCAAAAATCACTTTTTTTCAGGCGGTCACACTAGTGGTTCCCCTTAACTACATAAATTGATTTGTATATTATTATTACTAGTAACATTAGTATATTCTGCAATAAGTATATTCTGCATATAATAGTATATTGTGCAATAAGTGCGGGAAATTGTCGATTGCCCACGAAAGCGAAGTTCACTACGTTCGTGCGCTCATTCACTTGAGTAGGCAATCGACAATCCTGGACGAGTTGCACATACTATTTTTTATTACGAATTTCACATACTTTTTTCTATAATTATTACTATTTTTGACATTATTACTTGTTAAAATAATATTTTTAAGTGTTCGCCTTTTTTTTCTGAATTAAATATTGTTTAAATTACTTTGTTGGTGGTTTCTATAGAAATAAATCCTTCATAATTATTTAGTTTTGCGAATTCCTCATCAGTAGTTCCATGTCAATATTTCCAAACATAAACCACCTTAATAATTCTGTAGTTAACAGTTTTTCAAAACCATTTTTAGGATCTAAAATTAGGCAATTCGTCTCAATTAATTGCTTATTGCTACTTATATACACCTTCTTGATATACACTGATCACACTTTTCGACAATTTTCATCATCGTAAAACTGTCCAAATCGCTTAGATATTTGATTAGATAATTTTTAAAAGAATATTTAGTTACTATCTACGTGAGTTACCACTTTGAGTAGAGTATAAAATTTAACACCTTTGTACCACCTGGCGATGGCTACCTTCCCAGCAAACCTTCTGATATTGTTTTCAATAACTTCAATAAGTGTCTAAATTTTACAATATTCGCTTATAATTTCAAGCGGTATACTTCATTTTGAATTACTGGCTACACTTACACTGCGCAAAACTTTTCCATGGCATTCACCATCATGAAAACTTTCAAATCGCCTGGCTGTTTAATAACATAATTTTTATAGTATTCTCTGTATATTTCTTGATATACTCACTATATGAGTTGCAGGTAGTATAAAACTTTGAGTATAGCATAAAATTTGACATTTGTGCCCGGCTGGCAAGGGGTAGATCCCCACCAAACAGCTTGTCAATTTTTTTTCTGGTTTCAATGAGTGTCTGGAGTATACTGTTAAAATTTCAAGCGGTAGAAAATACTTTGAGTTGGGTACAAAATCTGACATGTTTGGACTCACCTGGCAAGAGGTATATCTCCACCAAACTGCCTGTCTGTCAATTTTTTTTCTGGCTTCGATGAGTGTTTGAAGTATACTGTTAAAATTTCAAGCGGTAGAAAATACTTTGAGTTGGGTACAAAATTTGACATGTTTGGACCCGCCTGGCAAGGGGTAGATCCTCACCAAACCGCCTGTCAATTTTATTTTAGCTTCAGTGAGTGTCTGGAGTATTCTGTTAAAATCTCAACCGGTAGAAAATACTTTGAGTTGGGCCCTTTTTTTGCACTTTCAAAAATTTTTTTAATAGTCTTGTGCCCCGCTTTGGACTGTCAGGTTGTCCATTCCTGGTACGTGGGCCTATATACCGTTTTTGTAAAAAATCCCAACCGGTAGAAAATACTTTGTGAAAATCGTCCAATAGCTCTTAGGCTATATGTTACTTCTAATTAACTTTTAGAGTTGAAAATTAATTTCATATCGTTTCGTTCAAATAATGTTGAAATTAAAAATCTTTAATCAGATCGTCATAGTTAAAGATTTTTTAAAGAGAAAAAGGATACTTTCAGGTTGATTACGTTTTATTATTACTTTGCTAGTATTTATAAACTTAGAGTAGAAAGATGAGCAATACCTAATAATTTCAATTTGTAAATTAAGAGTGGACCTATTTTAAAATGACGGATGTCTATTGATTCACGCAGGAGAAATGGGTAAAATAAATAAACACATTGGCGCTTAAACTATGACACATATCTATACTACTTATTTCTATCTTTGATAAATAATTATTACTTACAGAACTAACCGTAAGAACAACATAAACTAAACCATTATAAAAAATTTATTATTAGGCTTCTCTCATTATAAATTCGTCGACTATATAAGAAGTAGATGATTGTGACGATGGTAACGTTTGACAGAGGAAGATTGCAAGATTTAATGCATACACCGTGACAATTTTTCTAATATTTGCTACGAGCCCTGAAGACCAGTATTCGTCTAGCTGTCTTGAAGACTGTACGTTGCACGTGCATTTACCAATTGGTTATAGTAGGTTCGTGAATACTTGAACAACGCTGAATAATTTAGCATTATTTAAAAATAAATTTCAGTGATTTTAGTGAGGTAGAATATTACCACAATTGTAAATGTCTGAGTATAGGCAAAAAATAAATAAATAGATAAATAAATAAATTAATAAAATTTAAAAAATATATAAATTAAACCAACAGAATACAAGTCCAATTACCCCATAAAACCCCATAGAAAATGTGTAAATGTGTCGATCCTAAAAGAGCATTTCAGAAGGTTATGGAATTCATATTATCGGTGAAGAATAACAATGAGATTTCAACAAAAGGCAGTGATCCTCTATAGTCGTTCGTGCTGACAGTCAGCTTGGACTGTCGAATGTCTTAAGAAGTTTGATGTGCGTATAATGAAAAACGTGCAAGAGATATCATTTACTGATCTAACAAACGAGTGGCCTTACCTTTACAATAAAAATAAAATAACTAAACTTTGTTTGCTTAGGTTGAATGTTTGATTTTACTAGATACTTCGACCTATTTAACAGAGACTACGGATCCTTACAATTTACTAAAATTTGAGCTTTTAGAATATAATAAAAGTATAACTACCCAAATTATCGCTTCTTACAGGCAACTATATATTTCCGTTTGTGGCAAAATAACCCAAACATTTCAGACAGCTTTTTCTCCGACCTTTATTATATTCTTCGACTTTGACTTATACACTGATCAAATACACTTTGACACTTATTGAAAAATAATGTAGAGACCTGAGAATACTTGGCAAAAATTTGGCATTGTATGTTGAATTATTTAAATTAGTTGATAAGATTTTATAGAATGGTAAAAACTACCATTTTTACCGCAGTTTTTTGAGCTAAATATTCTGGGAGCGATACCAAATTCTGACTCAGGGCTCTTAATAGTTAAAATAACGTGAATATGAAACAAATCTGACATTTTGAGTTTTCGGTGTTTGTTTGTTAGATATTTACAAATAATTCTTTAAGATTTTCCAGTGAAATGAAATATATCATCGTGATATAAAATTAACCTCATCAACAGGTAATTTCTACTTTACAAAAGAATAAGAATAGTCGCCAACTAATGTAGTTACTAAAGTCGGTATTAATTTTCAAGTTAATTTGAATCTTCAATCTCAAAATGTCGATGACGTCTCCATATTATTATGAGAAACTTAGAATTTAAAATTCTCTACAATTTCTTTATGAAACTTGTTATTCTAAGATGAGTGGATTTCACTGTTTCATATTTCATTACGCTCCTATTTTGATCATGCGATTTTACTTACCAGAATTGTTTCGCTTCAAAATATAAAATAATCAAAAATTTAAAAAAAAAATTGATACAAAAGTATAGGTAACTGTAGCCAGCTAATATTATTAAAAAATTATGAAGCCAGTGTTAGTAACGTACGGATGCACATTCGTGTATTGTAGATGATAGTTAATAATAGGTAGATAGTTTGAGATAGATCATCAATATTATGTATGCATGTGTGTATTGTCGATTGGAACTGTTAGGCTGTGCTGTGCATATACATATTTTATTTATAGGTGAGGATGAATTGTTTGCATGTTACGCAGTTACAAGTTATCTGTCAGCTTTGTGAATAGAGCTAGTTATAGATTCATATTATGTAAAAGGAAAAGCTAATATATCATAAAAGAGAATTATGCATCAGGGTCCTACATGTCAATATATCAAAAAAACCCAATTGAAATTGTATGCTGTGTACATGTTTTCAACATTACTACGTACCGGCTGATCATGAAATACCTAACTATAGTTAACATTATAAATAAGTGCTTAAATTTTTAAGTTGGATGATAATTTATACATAAGAATTTCATCTTAAACATAACAAAATAGAGGTATTGAAAAATTTATATTGATTATTCTGGAATAAGTATATAATAATTAGGTAACGTATCATAATATAGGTATGTTATAACTTTTTTTCGATTTGGGTATATAGTTTTGAATTACAGAAGGATATGCAGATATTTCCTGTTATCTCTAACATCATAAACTTCCGTAAACCTAGTAACAAGGTAACAAAATTATTTATGTTTATTTAGAAAATTTCGAGGTGTACTTATTAGAAACAGCAGATTAGAATGAATTATTTGTTAATGCATGGGACTGTTGTGGAAACCCAACTTGAAAACCCCAATCGTTTAAATTATTTTGCATCAAACTGATTTTGAATAATTGATAGAATTAAGCTCCTTCGATGCCAGTTAATATAATAAGACTCCGAATAGATCTATTGATTAACAGCTCCGCTGTTGCCTGTCTGTCATTACATTGCCATACATCACATTTAATTAACATATCAGTAACCAAACGTAGCGAACAATGCATATGATTTTAGCTGTTCCTAACCAGTAAAAAAAATATAATCAAATTAAATAAATAAAAAATATTTTGTTAAAAAAAAAAAACTTTTATTTAAAAATTGGCTAAAATGTATAAAGTAACTTTTGAGTAAAGTTTCAAGCAATATGCAATATAATTTATAAAATCTTGAGGTGTTATCATTAATTACATATTCCCGGTTTAGGTGGCTACTTTACTTTATTTCTCAGTAGGTATCAAACTTAAGCGTCCCAAGCTTTTATAAATTATGTTGCATATTGCTTCAAACTTCACTCAAAAGTTATTTTATATTTTTTAGCCCATTTTTAAATAAAAGCTTTTTTCTACTGCTGTTGAAGAACACACTCATTACATATCTGTTAATTGTTAAGAAAGTTAGATATTATTCAAAGGTGTGGAGGAATGATCATTATTCAATACCTTTCGACCAATGAAATCACCGTATTAACCATTATTCAATGATTTTGCGATTGTTTTGTTTGTTTTTGCGTTTGTTTGTTGCGATTGTTTTGATTATTTCCATAGACACGTATACAAGCATTTAATGAAATTAGAGATAGATTAAAAACGTTATTCTTTTAATTTAATATTTATATTCATATTTATTTAAATCAAAAATGAAAAAAGTCGTAGAAAAATTATAGTATTCTACTCGCTTGCAATGGCTACTACTTACTCAGATCCATTACGACATTCGCCTCGTAAACTCGGCTCGTGTCGCAATTTCATCTTCGGGAGTAATAGTTACCATTACCAGCTCGTTGAATAATATACTATTTTAAAAAAAAATTTTTTTACTTTATTTTATATTTCTTAGTCTGATTTCAGACATAACTATGCAAACTTAAAATTGTAATTTAAAATCAATGGACAATATTTGACACTTCAAAATGTCAAAAATGTTGCATATAACTAAAAATTAGCAGTTCTAGTTTTGAGGGAATTTAGGACAAAACTAATTATACAATATTATATTGTCATCAAAGTCACATACATATGTAAAATTTGAAACCTTTACCTCAATTAGAACTTCCCTAAATTTTAATTGCAAGATTTGACAAGCAAACTAACATTGCAAGTTAAATAAAACCTTTTAAAAATGATGAGAGTGAGAAAAAAATTGAAAAATTTAAGAAAAATGTACCTATGTAGTAAATAATTTGGAACACTGGTAACTGGACTAAATTGACAAATCAGTAAAAAATGTGCTCTGATGTTAAAATATTACTTTTCTAAGTAAATTTTGATGTAGCGTAAGTCTAAGCATATAGGAAGAGTTTTTTGCCGACAAGAGTATAGAATTTTTTTTGACAACCTAGTTTTTTTTTATATTAGAATCAAAACTGATTAGTTTACGTACATATTTCTAAAAAGTTTCCAGATTTATACATTCAAATTTAGAATTTTTTTACCTGGGTATATATAGGTATTATGCAAATTAAAGCTTAGAAAAATATTTTTTAAAGCTATTTTTTAATCATCTAATAAAAAAAAAAACCAATATATCAAAATAGATATATACATAAAATATTATGCACATACATTAACCCTTTTTGCATAAAAAATATATTGTGACCCCTAAGCAAAAAAAAATTCCCACTCTGAAATAATGTATGCATGTTACCCTAAATAATAAGACCCATTATGAAACGTATATTAAACTAGAAAGAGATAAGCATAATATAAAATACAAGATTTTTCATATATCGATCTTTTTTATTTAATTTATTTAAATGTATTACAGTTATATTACATTTGTTGTCTTTTTGAGTCTATTGCTTTTTATAGAATACATAATAAAAAAAAAAGAAAAAAAAATACAATCCACAATGTTGTACCCTTTCAAAAAAATATGACACCGTTCTTTTATTTAAAAAATCGGAGCAAACGAACTGTGTCAAGATTTTTTCTTAACCCTTTTACTTATAGTATGCCATCTCCTGATGAGAATCATCAACAGACGTTTCATAATCAGAATGTTGCAGGGCTGAATTGGATATAAACTGAATTTTTTGAAATTTCATTTAAAAATTAATGTTTCACCTAAAAATACTTAGTACTAGATACGTAATAATTTTGAAACAAAATTTACGTTTGTTTAATTAAAATTCATATAAAGATTGAAAAATTATCAAACTGGTATCTTTCAAGAACTGTTAAGAAGGCCTTCTACAGAATGCCCTTTACTTATTTTTTTTTTATCTTCTAGATTATGACGTTTATTATAACTAGGGTTTCCATTCGTTCTGGTTTTCCCGAATTTGTCCCTGTTTTAACTCTCTTGTCTTGGTGTCCCGACAACACCATATACACAAGAATTTTTTAGTCATTTTTCAGAAAAATAAACAATCAATATTAACTAAACTAAAAGCCTAAAGAAGACGGAACAAGAAGGGATGAAAGAGGCCAATAAACTTATAACTTGGTTAATTCTACAAAAAAACAGTTTCTTTTGTATCACTTTGAGTTCTCGTGGTCTGCTATAAATGGAATTTCGAAAAATTAATCAGTGCAGAATTACGTATCAGTTTGTACTTTAATTAAGCGTTTTACGTTTTTTTCTCGACTTTCTTTTAACTTTTGTCCCGGTTTTGCTTTATCGTAATATGGATATCCTAATTGTAACAAACAAAGGTTCGATTTATTAAACGAATATTAACTAAAGAAAGGAAGTTTTTGTGGTAGTTGTAAAAACGGACTGGAGATGTAGAGAACTGTAAATTGAAGTTTTGAGCTAAGGAGGGAATGTACTTGATCCCATGAACAAAATTATTTATAAACGGTAATAAAAGAATAGTTTTAGTACGTACCTGTAGAAATTATTGAATATATTAAAATAGTTTTATAACTACTATTCAAAGGGTTAAATGTGAATGAATATTAACGGTAACGAAATTGCTACTGCTTTTATTATTATTATTATTGATCAATACAAACCGACCAAAAACATAAATAATAAACTAACATTTAGGAGAGATGAGATGCGTCCCCGTATTTATCTCATCTGTCTCATTCAACACGTATAGTAGCGATTTTTTTTTTAAATAGAAATTTTTTTTACCTGTTTTTATTTGTTACGTGAGAAATGATTTTTAAATATCAAGAGGATTCAAAATCAATTTTTTCATACTAGTCAGAAGATCAGACTAAAATATTTACGGCTTTATAGTAAGTTGATTTTATTGAGTAAATTATTAGACGTTTATAATCACATTAATAAAAAACTTTCTTTAAAAGGAAAATAAGAAAATTTGATTAAAAAGAAAATAATATTTGTTTGGTATTGAATACTTTCAGATATTTTGTTTAATTCAATACAAATATTGAAAATATCTATCATCTATTTTAAAAATTAATGAATTGAAAATGCCTAGTGAGACATGAGTGATCTTCCCATTCTGAACTTCGGTTCGCTTTTAGAAATAAAGCACTATAATGTCACGATAACTTGACCACTAATATACGTGTGTTTGAAATACGAATAATTTTAAGGCAACGATAGGTCGAACTGCTGCTTAACGTTTATATAACTAAAGAACTATAGAAACTATATAACTATGTAAATTGTCGAAAGACTACCTCTGCCGTGTCATGGATACGAATGTCATGTATCTTGAGATACAACAATTACGCGTAACAACGTTTAAAGGATTCTATTCAATCCCTATAAAAATTTCATCAAAAACGATTGAAAAGTTCCAAAGTTACGCTACTTGGTGGAATCTCTGATCTCCCTCAGACACACAGAGAGGCAGACAGGCAGACGGACAGACTAACCACAATTGTTTAGAAAGCTCTAAAACGTAAAATGCGAGTAAAAATTTTCATTTTGGAAGGAAAAGTTTTTATATTTCAAAAGTGATCACAGTACTTCCGTTACCCTATCCGTTACCCTAAAGTAAAGTTACTACTGATATTTTGTATACGTTTACAAAAGTTTAAGACACATCTGCTTATCTGCCATTGTCGTTTTTATCTCTATTTTTAAAAGATGAGTTATTATTTTTCTTAAAAGAACGAATAACATTTTCTTTTAGCTAATGTCGAAAGACTAGGCAACTAATTTACAAAACCAAAACGTATACACTAGACAAAGGGATCAAGAGACCATTACCCCCTGACCCGCGACAATCGAAAATATACACTGAATATGTAGTAAATTATCCTATGACGTTAGAGTTTACAAATAATTAAATATTTACTGGGTAATTTGTTAATTTCTCGACCTGGACGTATGCTAGAGATAGAGGAACAATTGTGTAAATCTACTTCACGATCCGTAAGACAAACAAAAGTTTGAGGTTATATCTCGAAAATGGGTAGATTTTAAGAAAATATTTAAGTTCTATGTGATTAGGAGCTCCACACATTTTTTTTTTTTTTAATAACTTCTTATAAATAAGAACTGTCTTATTTTTATCTTCACACTCTTACTGGACTTTATCACATGGAATTTAAATATTTTCTATATATATATATATATATATATATATATATATATATATATATATATATATATATATATATATATATATAGAAAATATTTAAGTTCCAGGTGATAAAGTCCAGTAAGAGTGTGAAGATAAAAACAAGACAGTTCTTATTTATAAGAAGTTATTATATAATAAGAAGTTAAACAACTATATATATATATATATATATATATATATATATATATATATATATATATATATATATATATATATATATATATATATATATATATATATATATATATAGGTACACTAGTGGAAATTTTTTAAGACATTTTCTTTCTTTTATAAATTTAAATACTGTTGTTGATAAAGATGTGAAAAAAGCTGAAAAAAATTTTTTTTTCATTTTGTTCAAGATTATGAAAATTTAAGAGTAAAAAAATGATCCATTAATTTTTTCAAAAATTCAACCGAATGAAACAAAAAAACGGCTGGATGGATTCAATTGAAACTCGGTAAGGTTTTTGTGGGCATATTGAACTGTAAAAGGCACACTTAACATCAATGGTTTTCTCGAAATTTTTAATTCAGCACTTAATTTTCCAAAAAGCCCTTAAAAGCCTTTTTTTCTTGATTTTTCAAATTCATGTAGAGTATGCAAAAAAATTTTTTTCTGAAAAAACAATGGCTAATCCTTATAGAGAATTTATTCGAGTTTTCGAAACACACCTTCAATTTTCTGTGTGATCATTGGTTGCTGAGATATCGATGGTCAAAGGCGAAACGATCATTTTCCATTCAAAGTGCGATATCTTAGCGGGAAGTAGTCGTATAAAGGTCTAAAAAAAAAGCAAATTAAAGCTGAATGAACAAGTTATCCGATCCATATGGAGGTTAAGTCGGAAAATTTTTTCCAAGTCCGTGGACCAAAAAAAGAAACCGAAAAAATTTCGGAAATTTTTTTTTCAGTGTACTTTTAAGATTGAGCGATACACCTTGCTTTGAAAATTTTTTTATCGCAAGATCTGAAAACTAGAAACTTCCAGCTTTAAATTGCTTTGCTTACGACTCCGAGACGACCATTTTTCACGAAGATACAGCCATTCGAATAATCACTAAAAATTTGGAATTTTTTTTGATCCTTTAATTATTTCCGCTAGTGTATATATATATATATATATATATATATATATATATATATATATATATATATATATATATATATATATATATAGTTTAAGATCTACAGTCCAATAATTCGAAATTTTTTTATAGCATTAAATTTTTCTGTATGCCTCCCTCCAAGTTAGGCTATATCCACGCTTGTTCGTAAACTATGATGAGTATATAATATAATAGGTAACTTAAATTTGTATATATTTCTGGAATTAGGCGTATGACAATTTAGGGATAACTTATAAAACCGTAGAAGTCTCAACTTGATAGTTATCCAATTTGTGTGTCATGTCCTCTATTTTAATGTTACTTGTTATACCCAATGATCTCCCTCACTCACATATAACGATGTAATTATGTAGGAAGGCGTCACTGTTTATTTTATTTATTTGTGTAGGAAGATGACGACCTCAAAATAAATCTTTAATTAAATGTTAATTTCCTTATTAAGTAAAGATGTCAATTGCTCATTCAAATGTAAATAAAAGGAGTAACGTACCTGTTGGGGAAAATTTTTGATAAAACTTTTGGAATTTTTGTTTAGGTTAAGAACAAATTCAGCTATAAAATTAGCAGCTCTAAAAATAAAATACGCGTGTCGCAGCATCTGCATAACATAACGAATTTCCAAATATTGAGCACTGGCGGATCTCATCTAAGACCTGTACCGATTTAAAATAATTCAGCTTTCTAAGAGTGAGTTTTCATTTAAAATTCAATAAAAAAAAAATCTTCAT
Source organism: Brachynemurus nebulosus (assembly GCA_035578155.1). NCBI lineage: Eukaryota > Metazoa > Arthropoda > Insecta > Neuroptera > Myrmeleontidae > Brachynemurus > Brachynemurus nebulosus. The sequence goes on along the minus strand of JAPWDM010000001.1, from coordinate 90,583,381 downwards.
TACATATATGCTTAAAATATCTGGTTAATTTTAATTTTAAAAAATGAGACAGAAATATGGTATTATAATACAGTCGACTCTCGTTAATTCGAAACTCGAGGAACTCTTAAAATATTACGAATTATAGAGAGGGTCGAATTATCGCAGGTAACAATTTTAATTTTTTAAGCATTTGCGATGAACTAACTTGAACTTGTCTCAAAATGTACTCACAATCTTTCTGTCTCTTTCTCTCTGCAACTTTGAATTGTCGAGTGTTTGACGCCGATGAGTTCGAATTAACGCGTCGTTTTGTTACGTAGCAATGATTATTTCGTTCGAATTACTAAGTGTATAAAAATGTATTGTTTTAGTTCAAAATATAAAGAGCTTTTGTAGGGAACTCGTGATACCTTTGAATTATAGAGAGTTTCGAATTATCGCAGGTTTGAATTAACAAGAGTCTTTCCACATGCAAAAGATTTGCGGGAAGGGTACAGTGGACAAACAGCTATTTTGCGTACAGAAATGCGTGCGCCAAGTTAGTACTTCTCCCGCATGAGTAATAAAAAAAAAATTCGTTATTGTGTAAGACAGGTAAAGTCTTTAAAAAATACATAAAATATTTTTTTTCTCGCTGTTTTAATCATTCTAGTCTTCTAAAATATTTCCTAAATATATCTCAACAAATTATTAACTAAAAGTTACAAAAATTGTGTAATAACTAACAGCTGTTGGTTATAACCGGAACCCCTCGGATAAATCGCGTAGAAACCGGATAATTGCCGAAAATGTTTGAAATACATGCATTTCGTCATATATTATCCGGCGTTTTTGGTTGATTGGTGTTTTAGCTGGCTAGTACGCGTAATGAAAGTTTTTGCATATTAATCGTAACATATATATAACATCAACAGGTAAAACACAGCTAAAAAAAATTAGAAAATCTTTAATCAAATAAATATAAATATTAAACTGTATCTGTAGAAAATAGCTTTAATGAACTTTTTGTTAATTCAAAATTTGGGATGCTTAACACAAGTCTCTGGGATATATTTACAATGAACTAAAATCAGTTTATTAAATTTTTATTTTGGATACGTAAACATATAATTATTTATTGTATTAGATATCATGAACAGTATTAAAAAAACCAGAAAAATAGGATTAAACTATTAAAACTGAACATTGAATTTGACATTTTTAAAAAATGTTAAATAATAATATAGGGTAGCAATGTACCTGTATGGTATATTTTGTTGTAACCACTAATGATCATAAGCGTCGTACCATAAATAATCCTATGTCTATTTATGTACTACAGTACCTATACTCTGTGTAGGTACAACAAAAAAATCACATCTATACAAAGATGAGTTTTTAATCCTTTCATTGTGTAACTCTCTGTGTTTATGTGAATGCTGTTATCAAAGTAAATAATAAATAAAGTTACAAAAGCATAGTAACGAATGTATATAACATTTACGAGAGTTTCCAAAATTTTAGCTGTTTGTAGCTTCCGTCATAGATTGACATAAAAAGTACCAGTTTTTCTGTAAACAAATACTAATAAAGTAACCAGATATTAGTAATCATTCACAAAATTTTAAATTTGGTCGGTTACGAAAAACCAACCAACTAAATATGCGGCATAATTTTGTAAGCTTAGACCTCCCTTAAAATAAATCAGTGTAGGTATTTCATATTCTTATTTAATTCGCTCCGAACCGAAAGTATAACCTATATCAAATGATTATTTAACAACTTATCAGGACATTTTACTATTTAAATGAATGGAAAATATATTAAAAAACTGAAATTTCTTTAATACAAGCCATACATCTGCTCATTTTACCTCAAAAATAGCTGAAAACAAAATATTTTTCAATAATTAACCAAGAAAAAGCATAAGAGGTAATTTTTATGATATTTTTTTTTTTAAAATTTCAAAACAAAATGACGCTTGATAGTAGGGTTACAAATATTTTATTATTTTGTAGAATCTGGTAAATAGAAATGGTAATAAGTACTCGCTTTGAAAAAATCAAACAAGAATTTAAAAAAAATACTTTTTCTTAAAAAAAATAGTAAAATTATGTACAAATGCTGTCCTGATAAACAGATATATTTGTCCACCATGAGCGCTGTAGTCCATTTTTGTATCCCCTCCAAAGCAAAGCTGATAGTGAATACTTCGTTTTTGTGGTTTGGATATTGGCTAAAACTAATAAAATATTTCATTTTTATCGTGTTTACTTAGAGTAAAATGACCAATGAAATGGTTTTGTTGAACCATTTTTTCCGCTGTAAAATTGCTTTTCACCGGAAAAGTTAAAAAAATGCAATAATACAATATATTTGTGAGACCTAATACTCATGAGTTGAATGGTTTTTATTTTATTATATATATATATATATATATATATATATATATATATATATATATATATATATATATTATTATATATATATATATATATATTTTATTATATATATATATATATATATATATATATATATATATATATATATATATATATATATATATATATATATATATATATATATATATAATAAAATAAAATAAAAACCATTCAACTCATGAGTATTAGGTCTTACAAATATATTGTATTATTGCATTTTTTTAACTTTTCCGGTGAAAAGCAATTATATATATATATATATATATATATATATATATATATATATATATATATATATATATATATATATATATATATATATATATATATATGTAGGTATGTAGAAATATTTAAAATAATTTAGTTTTTTTCTTTTAATTAAATAAATTCTTTAATATTTTGACAAACGCACATTAACAAATCCAATATCTTGAGCAATTATGTCAAACCGTCTTCAAATTAATCTTCTAAATAATCGTCTTCAAATAATCTTCTCGAAAAATACGTTTTTTATAATAATCGATTTTTGGATAGAGCGACGAAAATTTAGCAGCTCTTCTTTCGTCAACATTATGGGAGAATTGAAAAATTATAGGCAGCGTGCGAAGTATATGGTGGGGACACTTAAATCGATTGCAGCGTGAGTAGTGGTGAAAACAAGCATTAATACGGGCTCATATGTGTTTATAGTATAATAAAAAATATTAAATAAAAATATTTACATTGATTCACTTTGATTATAAACGCAGTTGCAACTAATATGTCATTCCTTATTTATCTGTCAACAGTATTAACGTCTATACGTCAATCCATAAATACAGAAAAAAATATTTGATGTATTTTAACTCACATGAAATAATGTTTCATAAGGAATTAAAGTTATTGATGTTTGTTTTATGACTACGTTAAACTAAATGACATGCCAGGATTTCTTAATTCTCGAATTTCCCTGACGTACTTCACCGGCACCAGCAACTTTTTCCTCTGCATAGTCCGAGGTTGGAAGGAAATACTGTCTTTTAATTATATCCATATTAACGTCGAAAATTGTTTAATTACTTTTTTTAATATAACTGTTATACTTCATCCAGTATTTTATTGTTCAAACTGAACAAATCAAATTGTTTAAATTTATTTATAAAAAAAATTAATTGTAAATAGCAAACATTTGTATTCAGATTTTACGGCTTGTTTAAAAATATTTTAAATTTATTTATTTCCACGGTTACCATTATTTATATTCGTTAATGAGCTCGGAAAAATGTATATTATAGATGTCGTTGCCATCACGCACCCAACCTATATCTGAATATATGTATATAGTTATAATATCAGGTATGCATGTACATATATAGAAGTGAAAGGAAATATAAATGTTTACCAATGATGAAACTTAGTTCAGTTATTTAATTGTAGCACGTGTGTTGGATTATTTTTTTTATTTCTTGAAATAAAACATAAATATCGTACGGTTCTAGTGATTATCTTTCGTTACTTGTTTGCCGTTTTCTGAAAGATGACGATGAGCAACGTTAAAAGGAAAAAATGTAAGGAGGGTGAATTTCAAGGGTTTAAGGAAGTCATCGTTGACAAAAATGATGCAGGAATAGTGTGCGACGTAATTGCGTTTGTATGTGTTTATAAGAACGGTTGTTATATACAGTTTGTCGGCCCAAGGGAGCGCTACCCACTACGTTGCTGATATTACGATTTTCTTTTGGTTTCCCTCTGTGAAAAAAAATTGACATTTAAGGTTCCGCTTGTAGAATGTGACCTAAGGCACGTTTTAATGCCCATTCTGTTTATATCTCCTTCCATGTGTGTACGTATTACATAAACACATACCTATATGTATATGCAGCTATGTATGTATATTTGTGAGTGTATATGTTACCTATATTGAAAAGTAACTATGTATACTGATTTTGAATAGGAAAATAAATGGATTTCAGAAAACGAGTACTCCATTTTAACAAGCTGTCTCTTACAGCTAGATTTGTTTGTAATGTTATTTTTTCATGTTAGTATTCGAAAATAAAATTGAAAAGTACAATATTTTACTTCTGGACCAAAATTTAATAGTAATGATTTGATTTAAATCTTACATACAAGTTAGTCTAATAATAATTAACAACAAATACCCAGTCTAATAGCTATTTATGCAACAAGTACATAATGAAAATCTCTTATGAATAAACCATTTTATTACTCAAACCAATAAAAAAAAGCGTGTTCATAAAGTTAAATTATGTACAAGTTACATGCAGAGCTTTTATATACGACTGTTAAAATTCCTAATTACACGAGTCAACAAATCACCAACTTTTGTAAGCCCATAAAATGAGTTCAACTGATTTTGAGAGAGTATTAAAAAGTATTTGCTCTGGCACTAATATTTTGGCTTGGTTAGCTCGGATTTCTTGTGGATATCAATAAAAAGATTTATAGACCAATTAAAAATGTACAGTTGATGTGTTTTTTCTTTCATAATTGACATCTACAGTTTCTCTTCTTAATGTACAACAATAATCTGTTAGCATAGCAGGGCTCCACTTTCCGTGATAGCAAAATTAGCAAAATTAGTAAAAACTTCCATCATGGATTTCCAAGCTTTACTCTCTTCTTTATTTAATTTACTATTAAAGGTATTGTCCTTAATAAACTCTCGTATTTGCGGTCCTATAAAAATCCCTTCTTTTAACTTTGCATCTGTAAATTTTCTTTAAGATGTTGAAAAGCTTCACTTCAAGCAATAACATATAAATGTTCAAAAATATACCTGAGCATCCAATATATGTTGCAATCGGCATATCTCAATAAGTCGAGGTAAGCCAACTATGAAATGTATATGGTTGATGAGTAGTTACCGCGTACTTCTTGATAATACAACTCATTACGGTTGGGCAAAAAAAAAATCATTTTGACCGTGTTATCGATAAAAATCGAATTTATAAATCTGACGTCTATACTTCTTGATAAAAATTTTTTTTTCTTATATAGTTGGCATAGAACAATTTATTGTGTTAAAGCATACTTTGGTTGTTATCTGTCATCTGAAGCTAAAAAATACTGGAGCATTTGGTATATAATAATAACAATGTTAGTTGTGGGTCGGAATTCGAGGTCCTGTCGCACGTAGGCGACCAATTGGGCCCATTGTACGCCACGTAATCTAAGAGTAAGAGAATGTCAGGAGTGTCTTGAAATCTCTTCTCGAAACTCAGTACAGAAAATCCGAGGTAATTGTGTCTTAGGGAGGGCCAATGCCTCACACGAAAACAAAACATGGGACAAGTATTCGTCCTAAAACCCACACCTGCAGCAAAGAGGACTCTCTTCTAATCCCATGAATAGAAGGTATCTATTCAGGACATTATGCTCAGTAAGCAAACGGCTTAATTGTACCCTGCTTAGAGACTTAGAGAAAACAACTCCCTCCTTCGCTTTAAACTGGGCAAAGCTATAAGTTATGTCTGCCTAGCCGTTTCACATACTCGCATGTGAGCATGCTGTTTTGCAAACTAGTCATTCATAGCCCATTTCACTCTCTGTAATGATATCTCCAGGGCTGGCTTTGGACCTACTAAAGGTTGAGTTGAGTCCTGATTAGCTAATTCGTCTGCCTTCTCATTTCCATTTATTCCGGTGTGACCTTCTACCTACGCCAAGGTAACTAGACTGAGAACTGACCCAACGTTTCTTAGCACTCTCGCACCAGTTTTGGCGTTGTGTTTTACCCTTAAGAGTGTTAAGGGCAGCCTGACTATCCGAGCAACTGTTTACCCTATACCTCTTCCAACCAAGTCTGCTTTGTATCCACTTTGCACAGGTAGAGATTGCAAACACTTCTGCCTAAAAAATTTTGATTATTTTCCTAGAGGGTAGGTCAGTCGCGTTTTGGGTCCGAAGACGCCAGCCCCCGTACTGTCCATCGTCCTAGATCCGTCGGGATACCAAACAAATCTTCTGACGGCTGATGGGTACTATCACCTTGTTCCTCTTTAGATGAAGTGATTACATGATATTTGTGATCCAAATTCGAGCTTTTTTAAGTCGCTTGTCATTTTTGTGATGACCAGAGATTCCTGAAGCCCAGATAAAGTGACCGAATGCTCTAAAAAAGTAATATTGGTTTTATTTTCAAAATCCGTATGTATATAATTTATGTTTTGCAAAAAATATGGCCCTGTTTACAAAATAGACAGCACATTATGTTCTTTAAATCACACCCCATTAGGTGCTTCAGTGAAATATTCCACAAACGGGCTTTATGATCTGTTTACCTACACATATATTAAAACTGCTCTTTTTCAAAATGTTTAAAACACCAACACCCGTTACTCTATAGACGCATAATCTGGCCTGTCTGTAGCTCTAGGTGGAGCAGGTACAGTACTGTCAGCGCCTCCTCCAGAGGGGGGGGAGGTTGTGCGTATAGCCCCCATAATACCCAAAACTAGTCTTCCGATTATATTAAGCTTTGACCTAGCACTGGCAATTTCTGTACTAGATCACCAGCTCAATGGCAAAGGTTAGCGAGAGTTTAAAAGTTGTTGTATAGAGCCAATAAATCGTTCTTGGCTTAAGGCCTCATCTGGCTCCAACAGCTCTTTGAGAGGCCCATAATTTACTACGGGCATTAGTCACCTTGTTTTCAATAAGCTCTTTCTAAGTCTGTCCAGCCCCAAGCGTCACTCCCAGATACTTGACTGGACCTGAAAAAGCCAGTCGTTTCCCAAAAAAGAGTGGAGTGGTCCGAATATACGATCCTTCCTTGAATTTCCTTTTATCTCCCTCTTTATATTTTACTAGTACCGCTACCAAGTGCCTTAAGAGAAATTTTGATAACGCACATGTGTTTATATTTTTGATCAATACGCACGCCCTGGCTTTTTTAACACCAGTACAAAATAAAGTGAATCGAGCGGCATCAAGGCCCATCGGACCGGAAGAGATCCTATTATGGAGTATCTTGATAGCCGCGATGGTGTATTAAATGTTCGCTTGTAAAAAAGTAGCCATACTTACTTACTTATTGCCTACACGCGAGTTTCTTTCTGCTAGTAACCGCTCCGCTCACCACCGAAAACGAGGCCTGGGCAGCTCCGCGAAAGGTCTTCTTCTTCAGGGTGGAATCCGTCTCACTCCTCTCTATGCTGATGATGATGCGAACTCCAGTCCACAATTCTGGCGGACGAATTCTTGAAGAACATCATTTGTGACAGATGGACCAGAGAACAAGCCACCAACCTGCTGAAACTAGGGAGGAAATTGCAATCAATTATTTTGAGTTCAGCTTTCCCCCATGCCATTAAATTTTGAATTTTGTTAGTGAGCTCCCCCCGTGACGACTCATTATCGCAAACGACAATGGCAGCAACTTTTGCTAGATAGAAATCTACAAACTTCGGGACTACTGTCTTGCCTTCAGGAAAGTCGCCCACCAGTCTGCCGATTAACCCCTCTATTTGGACCAAGCTCTCTATAGTCATTTGTACCTATGGATACCCCTTACAGACAATGGACATCCTGAGCCTAGACTGTAACACCTTGGAGTTCTCAACACTCTTTATTTTCTCTGCCTTACTCATCGTTTCTTCAGGCGTGTCCTTAGTCGTTCTGGGTCTCTTGCTCAAAACAGGAGCAGGTACAACAGTCTCATTCGAGTTGCTAGAACATTGCTTGACCACCTTGCCTATTTTCTTACGGCATCTTCTCTGGGCCCCACAGATATGTTTTATTTTGATCTTAAGGGAGCTGACTTTTTCTGTCTACTCTAGCTTTACAAGCCTGTAATATGTCGAGAGCACCACTGAAGTAGCCCCCACAAGCCTCCTCGAGAGCACCAAAAGTGAAGCCCTCGAATTTATTTGTTTTCTTATTGTTTTGTATTCCCACGAAATGATTAGGTCCAAAGGGTGCTGCTAGAGTCCACACGCTGGCAGAGGGTTCATAATACAATGGTGTTCAACCTCGTCTCCCAAGGGGATCGTTAACGCTACATCTCCTCATACGCTACGCACCTCTCGACACGATGATTCACTTACAAAACTCGACTCAGATACAAAATTTCAGCGCTCTAGGTTTACTCAGAGAGTCTCTAGGCGTGTTAGAAAATAAGCAAAAGAATCAAGTAAATATTAGCGTAAAAATCGTGGGGGTAAGGGTTTAAATTTGAAACCTCCAAAAAGCAGTGGCTGGCTATTAACTCAACCTATACACAAAATTTCAGCCCTCTAGGTTTATTTGGAGAGATTTTGACCCGAACAAAACTGTTAAAAAACAAGAAAAATCATGTTCTTTTTGGGTATAAAAATGGTCCATGTGGTCCAAATGGTTTGATGACCATCACTCCTAAATATCCTTAAAAATTATACTTTCAGTGTCATCAATTCAAAATTTACAATATTTATTTGTTAATTTTGTTAATTGCGCACAGCATTCAATAAAATTTGCTATCCAATTATACTAATGTGTAATTTTTAACCGAATACCAATACTTTTATGAAAATCATAATCGAATTTCCATAGGAACGCTATAAATTACCATTGAAATATTCCCTATGTGTAATTTTGAAGTCGACAGTCATATACTATACCGCAAAACCTTCTAGACACGGACAGGATGTCTAGACCCGGACACTTTGCACCAATTTTCAAAGTAAATAATTTCTACATTAACCTGCAACAATAAACATTTGTTCTTGACGTCATTAGAGAGAGAAAAACATCCTCTAAACAGCTGTACCAATAAAAACTACGGATTTCAACATTTACTATCTCATTTTACAGGATTACTATCCTACAGTTTTTCAAAGAAATAAAATGTGTGTCTAACTTAGACATGTAATTTTCGTCATAATTGTTATATTGTTTTAGTTTTGACATGTATGTGTTCAGAATTTTATCGCGCATCATTTAATGATGTTTGAAGTTATATTCGATGTATATATAAAAAAATACATGCTATATACATATATCCGTTTAGACCCGGACACATCAGTTTATTACACTATGCCCGCGATTCGCACTGGCTGTAACTTCCACTATCCATACGTTATATTCCCGCTAGAATTACGCGGTTTATGCCTCCTGGTGTCATATCGCATGTTTACTTCATAGAGAGGTATAATATGCATTAACCCCTCTCTCTTCCCACAAAATGTTTTGAAGCCTTTGACAGGTTCAAAGACATCAGACGATATAAAACACTGTCCTAACCCCGACGAGAAAGATTAGTTTCCATGTTATTACATTATTTAAGTAAGTGTCCGGGTCAAGACCGATTTATGGTATAGACCCGGACACTTACTAATTATTTATTCTTTTTATTTTTACTTATAATGAAACAAATGGGACAGGGATATAACAAATAATATATACTCTTTCTAATGGTTATAATTTTAATGGTGATATCTTTGGCGGAAATATGTATAAACATAAAATTAACCGAAAAAATGTAAAAAAGTGTCCGGGTCTAGACGGTTTTACAGTATTATATTATGCAATGTATAGTCTTGAAATGAACGGACTATATATATACAGTTACTCACGAAAGTCTACGTACACCTGTGTAAATCGTTAGTAAATTTGGAAATATTTAAAGCTAATTTATTTCAAAGCGTTGCACAACTATAGCTCAATGCAGACTGGATTGGGTAGATTTTAACCCTATAGAAGATTTATGGGGTGGACTAAAATAGCGACTGAAAAAAATAATTATTTATAATCGTAAACTACTGAGAAAAGTGATAAAATTGAAGAATGGTTTGCAATTTCAAATTCAGACTGAAAAATTAGTTAAATCAATGTCTCATAGATTAGAAGTCGTCATAAAAGCAAACGGTGGTCTTACCAAATATTAATCAAGTTGTTATTAATATTCACTGATTTTTGTGTGTGCACCTAGATTTTTGTGTTTCTTTTGTTAATAAAATTGATATTTTTGTTATAAAATTTGTATTTATCGTCATTTTCGCTGTTTCCTTTAAATAAATAGTTTAATAAGTGGACAAATCCACTAAAGTTTGTAAAATATAAAGCAATAAATTTTTAATTCGACAACTAACGTTTCCAAAATTTATAATAAAAAAATTGATAATTTTCAAAGCTAATTTTATTGTATATATTTTGCTGCCGCCCAGTGTACCTTCGCTGCTGGCGCGTATCAGCCAAAGCTGAACATTGAGTGAACATATGAATATTGGTGTACGTTTAAATACGGATAAAAATCCGCCATACACTAATAATGTTTCACAGGCACTCGATAACATTTGAAATTAAAAAAGTATAAAACTGCGTCTCGCATTAGAGAGAGGTTGTGTTTGATTGATTACTGAATTGGAGTGGCACTCGATCGGTGGCCTAGTTGGTAAGGCGCTTGGCTGGTAACCAAGAGATCCGGGTTCGAGTCCCAGCCGATCCAGTTTGGTAATTTTTCAAACACTATGTCAATTTTAATTAAATTTCTTTTATTTACTTTGAATTACCTAACAATATATATATATATATATATATATATATATATATATATATATATATATATATATATATATATATATATATATATATAGTAGAACCTGTTTAAGTTGGACACCCGCGGTGCAATCAAAAACTGTCCAACATAAACAGGTGTCCAACATATGCAAAATACCAAAATCATCTACGCTTAGTAATTTTAAGGTTAACACTAATTTAGAATATAATGCAAAATTAATTATTTTTAAAGTAATACATATACACACATCTACGTATCAATATTTATTGAAATAAACTATCGAATAACAATCGTAATACATACATATTATAGATATTTAAACATTATCTTTCGTAAAAAAATCACTTATCTTAGTTTGTTTGGATACAATTTTTAGGAAAATTTTGCTTTCTAATTTGCTTTGAATTTTTAATAAATCTTCTAACAGTTCACATGGGTTTTCAGTTAAATACTTAATGGTGGTATTTATACCGTTCAAAGCTTCTTCAGGGGTTGTTGGTTTCTCCGCTACTTTCTCGCACTCGTCACTAGATTCTTCGATTTCTTGTTCCTCGTCTAGTTGTAAAACATGTTGAAGGACGTCTTGATGTGTATTGAAGACATGATCGTGTACCTCCAAGTAGGCATCGGCGGTGATCATTTCTTCAGCAGTCTGAGTAGTAGGAATATGGGCATTTGGGGCCCACCTTCCCACCTGCCAACTTTTTGAGTGACCTCGGCAGGAGGCAAAACTACCGAGGCGGTTCTAGAAGCCTCCGGCGGTGGGTGGAGCAAAACTTGGTCTCCAACCTAACGATATCTAGTGAAATTTTTTTCTAACCTAACAGAACCCAATGGAACTTGACCTAACCTAACGAAACCTAAGCGAACTTAGCTTAACCTAACAGATGGCGCAGCCACCTTCGAGCCTGTGAATTCGCTACTAGACGGCGCAGCCACCTTCGAGCCCTGTAAATTCCCTAATAGATGGCGCAGCCACCTTCGAGCCTGTGAATTCGCTACTAGATGGCGTTGCTAGTCTGGATTCCTGTGTGTAAGTTTGAAAAATTGTCAATAGATTGCATCGAAAACCTTTTTTTTGATAGTTAAACTAGCCATTAAAAGATGGCTTGCTTTCATAATTTTATAATATTTTTATCTGAAAACAGGCTTAAACTGTCAGCTGACGTCACTAAAGGTAAACTGATATCAAACAGCGAAGATTCCTCTCTAATATGCAAAAATGAATTTTATCATATGATTGTATATTTTTATCTGAAAACAGGTTTAAACTTGTATAAATTGCGAAGATTTCTCTCTAATATGCAAAAATGAATTTTATCATATGATTGTATATTTTTATCTGAAAACAGGTTTAAACTTGTATAAATTGCGAAGATTTCTGTCTAATATGCGAAAATGAAGCAGCAGGTTTTAACCTGTATGGCTACATAAAGTGTGACAGCTGACGTCACCATACTATTTTTTCTGCTATAAAAAGGGCGCGACAGAATTTCATCAGTTACAATTTTGTTCGAAACTTTAGTGAAAAAAACATTAAACCTCATTGTTGTGAATTTTCAATTGTTGTGTGTTAAGAGTTAATTGTTGCCAACAATGGAATCCATTACTGCTGGTGCTTCATCTGGAAACAGAAACTTAATTCAAAAAAATGGCTGGAAATTTTGTGGACGAATTGAATCATCTTGGCGCTGTTAAACGATGGATTAAACTTTCTGATATGGAAATTGGAAAAGTATATAAAATAATGGGAGCCAGTCAACTACCATCGAAATTCGATTCATCGAAAATGAAGACAATATTGGAATTGGAAATTGGATACATTTCGTTACCAGCGAGATTTGACAATTTGAGCGAGCAGATGCTGGCATGGCTGCAAAGCAATCCAAAATTGGGTATCATAAATAATGGACCAATCGGACTAACTCATAAACTGGAATTCAGAAAAACGTTGGATCTTCTTGAAATCGCAATTCAAAACGTTGGATCTTCTTAAAATTTGTAAATTTTCAATTGTTGTGTTAACAATTAATTATTGCCAACAATGGAATCCATGTATTGTGGAAATCGTTCGTATTCATCACACAGCATTTCAGAGTTGTTGATAATTTGTTTAATAATTTCCTCTCGACGCTTCGCTTTACTTAGTTCTCTTAATTCTGCATTGAAGAAAACTGCATTGAAGAACATTGAAGAAAATTGATGTAATGATCCGTAAATTCCATACAACAGAAATATTCCGATATCTCAATATTCCCAATATTTCGTCTATAATTGCGCTTGAAAAGTCTACAAACCACCTCTATAAATTCAATGGTGTTTGTTGGATAATTTTTCACTATTTTAATACACAAGTCGGTCAATTGGTGATCTTTGATTCCTCACAGAGCACTTTCTTGCATATGCACAAATTTTTAATATAATTATAAATTTTACAAGTTAAAAAAGTGATCATTGTGTACCTATTTTTGTTTAAAACTATACTTAATAAAATAAATTTAAAGAAAAAAAAACCGATCTTTTGATTTACACCGATCCCCTAAAAAGAAATCAAACTAATTTTTGATATTATACCTTAAACTTGATGTATATATAAAAATTCCATTTACAATTATGGTACACCATATATACTCGTAAATTTTACAAAAATGTATCACTCTGTACATTTTTTTTAAATCTGTGTGCATATTCTTTGATGTTATTTAATCAGCTAAATCTTTAATCAACTAAATCAGCTAAAATTGTTACATACTTACGTTATAAATATCTAAGTGTGTATTTTTCTTTTAAATACATAACTTATAAATACTCATGATTACTTTACTATACAACTGTAATCACGCGATATCATGTTATAAAATACATAAGAATTTACTCATTTAATGTAAAAATATTTGGTCATCAACAATTAAATAAAAACGAATTTTTTTTAAATATATATAGTAATATAATATTTCGCATATATACAGTACTCTGTTAAAAGTACGGGTTTCTACACCGTTAAAAAACATATTTTACAATATCAATATATTGTAAAAAATCATATTTCTTAATATTTTTAAAACTGAATATGTAATATCAAGAATTTAAAACAGTTTTGAAACATTAATTTCTCCTCATAATATTTTTTTTGTCTTAAATTAATAGCACAATGTTCCATATATTTTAAGAAAATTTTTCTTTTAATATTTTATAACTTATCTAAAAAATTTATAGCTATTTTTATCAAAAAATTTATTACTTGCTATTGTTAAAAAATTAGTTAAATATATCTATAGGTATTAAGTGACCCCTAGTTTTTGTAAAAGACGGTGCTAATAGCAATTCATCTTAAATACGAAATTATTTTATCAATGCTAAATAAGCGTTTTTTTTTTCTCATATTATCATACTCCAATATATTGTATATTATTATAATTTATAAAAATGTGTTTTATTTATTAAAAAATTTAGCAAAATTTTAAATAATATCGCGTCAAAATAATATTCAGAAGTCAATAAAAGACAATAGCAGTAAATTTATTAAGATAACTATAAATAAATATTAATCTAATGTTGAAATATTTATTAACAAATAGTACTGCTTAGTAGAAAATTAGGTACCTATTGTTTTCAAATTTACCTTTTTGCAATTAAAGAAAATTTTAGTAACTATCGATACCTATATAAAACGATACCCATAAAAGACAAGCATGCTCTGATCTCAACAATTTTTTCCCATGTTAAATTCGTATGTTCTTACTTCGCTGAAACTTATTATGTTTATATATTCCCCCAATATTTTCTACCATAAACAATAGTTATAGCAAGCTAGGTAGGTATTGAATAAGTATTTTTTGTTTGTTAATTTATTGATGATAGAGAAAAAAAAAATTTATGTTTTTATAGACAGTGAAATACTTTTAAACTATTTTTTGCAGTTTAATTTTGTAAAAACACCTAAAAATTATCAGTCACAGACAAATATTTCTAAGCAAACGAATTGAAAATGTAGTTTTATATCATAAGAATAAATGCGTATATATAGGGTGGACAGTAAATAACTCTCATAATTTTTAAAGAGCGGATGAAAACTTTAATTTTGGATTACGAAATTTTATTTTTTTTCCGGAGTTAAGCTGCATTCAATTAATTAACCCTTTCCTGCACAGCAGTTTTAGATCATTACTGTGCAAACGATACTTCAAATTAGCAAATCATTAATAACATGGGTAAATACTTATTAGCAAGAATTACATAGTTTACACATATGTTCTATCGCACCAGAATGTTAATAGGACAATGCGATTTAATTGCCTATATTCAGCAGCAAGCAAAAACATTACCTATTTTAATAGCTTAGAAAATACACATTACATAGTTCGTTGTAAGAACAATCATTTCGGTGATCTTTTTTAACGAATTACTAAAATTGCTTAAGGACTGTGGTATGTAAGAAATAACAACACTCACATAATTTTAAAATAATTAACATATAGCTATTGGAAAAGTTACAAAGATTTTTTTTTAACAACTTATTAAATGCCGATAGCTTACTTTAATATCTCCTATAGGGCCTTAAGTATAACCCTTCACCCGAAATTTTTTCATCACCATCGTTGGCGACTGTATTCTCGTCATCATCAGCTTCTCCTTCGCTCGCAGTATCTTCGCTATCGCTAGCAGATGTTTTTTCATCATTTGATATATACTTTAACACTGGCTCAATAATATCATGCTTTTCCAATTCCCTAGTTATTGAGATAATCCGCTTTCCAATGTCACTTTCCTTTAAATTATTAAAATGACTTCGTTTTTTCTCGTTTTCGATATAATCCGCGAAGCTGGGATTTATAATATGACTCCTTTCCATTAAATTGCACACAGTATTAACCATTTCTTCTCCAATTTGCGTCTGAGTCGCTAAACTTCTTAGTTCATCAACTAAATGGTTCGGGTCATCAAAATATTCTTCTTCTTCATCAACAGGTTTCGAATGGCCATTATGAAGGCTAGCATTTTCATCATCATATTTGAAACGTTTAGCTCCGCCATTTGTTGAGTTAGATGTCGAAGGTTGTTCCTTTTCTCCTGAATTTTTATTTTCTTGCTCTTCATCCTTTGCGCATGCGTTCTGAAGCTCTTTGACCATTAATATGTCTAGAGCAGTTTGTAAGAGACCAGCCATCTTTGGAGTAAAACTTGTTTCTTTGTAGTTATCAGGCGATGGTAAATGCTTTTGTTCATCAGATCGATTATCTTCATCATTCGCCGATTGTAGAATATTATGCGAGTTTTTTAAAGCGTCTGATTGCTTCTGCTGCAGCCATCATACTTTGATTAAAAGTATTCAAGTTTCTTGTAGATAGATCTGTATCATCTTCCTGCTGATTTTGAAATACTGGTGCTTTATCTTCCTTTTCTTCATTTCTTGCTTCAAAGCTATAATTGGTTTCACCATCATCATCATCTTCATCATTCGATTTTGACGATTCACTTTGTATTGAAAGTCTCCTCTTCTCCGCTCTGTTCACGTATGTCCCATTATTTACTGACCGATTCGTGGAATTTTCAAATTGACTTATTCCATTGTCATCATTTTTTTTATCATTCTCAGACGAATTATGTTTAGTTCTTAAATGACGCGAGAGATTAAACTTCCGCGAAAATTTCTTACCACAAAATTCACAACTATGCATAGCTTAACAGTATTACCATTGCAACGTGTTTACGAATAGCTGAACTGAACTCGACTGACTAAAGATTCCGCGGGTTGAGCCTTATATACCTATGGAGTGATTCTTTTTTTGGGAGTGACTCTTTTTTAGGAGTGACTTTTTTTGAAGTGACTCTTTCGGGAGTGACTCTTTTTTTGGAGTGACTCTTTTTTTGGGAGTGACTCTTTTTTTTTGGGAGTGACTCTTTTTTGGGAGTGACTCTTTTTTTGGGAGTGACTCTTTTTTTTTGGGAGTGACTTTTTTTTTGGGAGTGACTCTTTTTTGGGAGTGACTCTTTTTTGGGAGTGACTCTTTTTTGGGAGTGACTCTTTTTGGGAGTGACTCTTTTTTTGGGAGTGACTTTTTTTGGGAGTGACTCTTTTTTGGGAGTGACTCTTTTTTGGGAGTGACTCTTTTTTGGGGAGTGACTCTATTTTGGGAGTGACTCTTTTTTTGGGAGTGGCTATTTTGAGAGTGGCTCTTTGATGTCATTTGGTGTCATTTTGATGCACTTTGGTGTCATTTGATGCATTTTGGTGTAAATTTGGTGTATTTTTGGTGTTTAAACTCAGCTTCCCAAGTAGTGTCAAGAGCTGGATTGATAGCAAAGACTTGGTATGATATCCCCACCAACATGGAGCAGCGAATACGTATGGTGGACCGGAGCAGTCGCAGTATCCCCCACCAACATGGAGCAGCGAATACGCATGATGAGCCGGAGCAGTTGCAGTATCCCCCACCAACATGGAGCAGCATATAATGATGATGATGACGGTGAGCCGGAGCAGTTTGAATTTTTTCTCGGCGAAGCAAGACCAAGTGAAAAAACAACAATGAGTGAAGATCTTCAACAGCTTATAACAATGGAGGAATCCACAGTCAAAAATCGATTGTTGAATAAGATGTTGGATAAAGCTATCCGATTATCTGATTTGGAGATGATCCAATCGATAGGATCAAGAGATCGTCAAATTTTTCATCCTAAAAAAATAAAATTAGCGGTTGAATGGGGCTCATCTGTGGAAACTTTCGATATTCTGTTCAACCTTACATTCGATGAATGGGACATTGGTGAAGACAGCCTAGATGGATTTGATATGTTGTCGCATTATCTTACGAAGTGGATGCGGAAAGCGATAGAGTATGCTCGTCCGAAACTGCTGCAGCATATATTGAAGCTTGTGGAAGAATATGGCGTTCCACGATTATATTTCAGTCCAAAGTGTGTAGAAGGAGACGCCGAATTGTTGAAGTGGATCACACACAACATTGAAAAAGGTGAAACCAATCAATCAGCACTCCTGGGCTGGGAAAGTGGCCCGGATACGGGAGCGTGGCCGTCGACAAACTTACAAGATTACTTAGATATATACAAAATTTTACAAACTAATTTTAATATTTAACATTTGAAGCAAGAAATGAAGAAAAGGAAGATAAAGCACCAGTATTTCAAAATCAGCAGGAAGATGATACAGATCTATCTACAAGAAACTTGAATACTTTTAATCAAAGTATGATGGCTGCAGCAGAAGCAATCAGACGCTTTAAAAAACTCGCATAATATTCTACAATCGGCGAATGATGAAGATAATCGATCTGATGAACAAAAGCATTTACCATCGCCTGATAACTACAAAGAAACAAGTTTTACTCCAAAGATGGCTGGTCTCTTACAAACTGCTCTAGACATATTAATGGTCAAAGAGCTTCAGAACGCATGCGCAAAGGATGAAGAGCAAGAAAATAAAAATTCAGGAGAAAAGGAACAACCTTCGACATCTAACTCAACAAATGGCGGAGCTAAACGTTTCAAATATGATGATGAAAATGCTAGCCTTCATAATGGCCATTCGAAACCTGTTGATGAAGAAGAAGAATATTTTGATGACCCGAACCATTTAGTTGATGAACTAAGAAGTTTAGCGACTCAGACGCAAATTGGAGAAGAAATGGTTAATACTGTGTGCAATTTAATGGAAAGGAGTCATATTATAAATCCCAGCTTCGCGGATTATATCGAAAACGAGAAAAAACGAAGTCATTTTAATAATTTAAAGGAAAGTGACATTGGAAAGCGGATTATCTCAATAACTAGGGAATTGGAAAAGCATGATATTATTGAGCCAGTGTTAAAGTATATATCAAATGATGAAAAAACATCTGCTAGCGATAGCGAAGAAACTGCGAGCGAAGGAGAAGCTGATGATGACGAGAATACAGTCACCAACGATGGTGATGAAAAAATTTCGGGTGAAGGGTTATACTTAAGGCCCTATAGGAGATATTAAAATAAGCTATCGGCATTTAATAAGTTGTTAAAAAAAAATCTTTGTAACTTTTCCAATAGCTATATGTTAATTATTTTAAAATTATGTGAGTGTTGTTATTTCTTACATACCACAGTCCTTAAGCAATTTTAGTAATTCGTTAAAAAAGATCACCGAAATGATTGTTCTTACAACGAACTATGTAATGTGTATTTTCTAAGCTATTAAAATAGGTAATGTTTTTGCTTGCTCCTGAATATAGGCAATTAAATCGCATTGTCCTATTAACATTCTGGTGCGATAGAACATATGTGTAAACTATGTAATTCTTGCTAATAAGTATTTACCCATGTTATTAATGATTTGCTAATTTGAAGTATCGTTTGCACAGTAATGATCTAAAACTGCTGTGCAGGAAAGGGTTAATTAATTGAATGCAGCTTAACTCCGGAAAAAAAATAAAATTTCGTAATCCAAAATTAAAGTTTTCATCCGCTCTTTAAAAATTATGAGAGTTATTTACTGTCCACCCTATATATACGCATTTATTCTTATGATATAAAACTACATTTTCAATTCGTTTGCTTAGAAATATTTGTCTGTGACTGATAATTTTTAGGTGTTTTTACAAAATTAAACTGCAAAAAATAGTTTAAAAGTATTTCACTGTCTATAAAAACATAAATTTTTTTTTCTCTATCATCAATAAATTAACAAACAAAAAATACTTATTCAATACCTACCTAGCTTGCTATAACTATTGTTTATGGTAGAAAATATTGGGGGAATATATAAACATAATAAGTTTCAGCGAAGTAAGAACATACGAATTTAACATGGGAAAAAATTGTTGAGATCAGAGCATGCTTGTCTTTTATGGGTATCGTTTTATATAGGTATCGATAGTTACTAAAATTTTCTTTAATTGCAAAAAGGTAAATTTGAAAACAATAGGTACCTAATTTTCTACTAAGCAGTACTATTTGTTAATAAATATTTCAACATTAGATTAATATTTATTTATAGTTATCTTAATAAATTTACTGCTATTGTCTTTTATTGACTTCTGAATATTATTTTGACGCGATATTATTTAAAATTTTGCTAAATTTTTTAATAAATAAAACACATTTTTATAAATTATAATAATATACAATATATTGGAGTATGATAATATGAGAAAAAAAAACGCTTATTTAGCATTGATAAAATAATTTCGTATTTAAGATGAATTGCTATTAGCACCGTCTTTTACAAAAACTAGGGGTCACTTAATACCTATAGATATATTTAACTAATTTTTTAACAATAGCAAGTAATAAATTTTTTGATAAAAATAGCTATAAATTTTTTAGATAAGTTATAAAATATTAAAAGAAAAATTTTCTTAAAATATATGGAACATTGTGCTATTAATTGAAGACAAAAAAAATATTATGAGGAGAAATTAATGTTTCAAAACTGTTTTAAATTCTTGATATTACATATTCAGTTTTAAAAATATTAAGAAATATGATTTTTTACAATATATTGATATTGTAAAATATGTTTTTTAACGGTGTAGAAACCCGTACTTTTAACAGAGTACTGTATATATGCGAAATATTATATTACTATATATATTTAAAAAAAATTTGTTTTTATTTAATTGTTGATGACCAAATATTTTTACATTAAATGAGTAAATTCTTATGTATTTTATAACATGATATCGCGTGATTACAGTTATATAGTAAAGTAATCATGAGTATTTATAAGTTATATATTTAAAAGAAAAATACACACTTAGATATTTATAACGTAAGTATGTAACAATTTTAGCTGATTTAGTTGATTAAAGATTTAGCTGATTAAATAACATCAAAGAATATGCACACAGATTTAAAAAAAAATGTACAGAGTGATACATTTTTGTAAAATTTACGAGTATATATGGTGTACCATAATTGTAAATGGAATTTTTATATATACATCAAGTTTAAGGTATAATATCAAAAATTAGTTTGATTTCTTTTTAGGGGATCGGTGTAAATCAAAAGATCGTTTTTTTTTTCTTTAAATTTATTTTATTAAGTATAGTTTTAAACAAAAATAGGTACACAATGATCACTTTTTTAACTTGTAAAATTTATAATTATATTAGAAATTTGTGCATATGCAAGAAAGTGCTCTGTGAGTAATCAAAGATCACCAATTGACCGACTTGTGTATTAAAATAGTGAAAAATTATCCAACAAACACCATTGAATTTATAGAGGTGGTTTGTAGACTTTTCAAGCGCAATTATAGACGAAATATTGGGAATATTGAGATATCGGAATATTTCTGTTGTATGGAATTTACGGATCATTACATCAATTTTCTTCAATGTTCTTCAATGCAGTTTTCTTCAATGCAGAATTAAGAGAACTAAGTAAAGCGAAGCGTCGAGAGGAAATTATTAAACAAATTATCAACAACTCTGAAATGCTGTGTGATGAATACGAACGATTTCCACAATACATGGATTCCATTGTTGGCAATAATTAATTGTTAACACAACAATTGAAAATTTACAAATTTCAAGAAGATCCAACGTTTTGAATTGCGATTTCAAGAAGATCCAACGTTTTTCTGAATTCCAGTTTATGAGTTAGTCCGATTGGTCCATTATTTATGATACCCAATTTTGATTGCTTTGCAGCCATGCCAGCATCTGCTCGCTCAAATTGTCAAATCTCGCTGGTAACGAAATGTATCCAATTTCCAATTCCAATATTGTCTTCATTTTCGATGAATCGAATTTCGATGGTAGTTGACTGGCTCCCATTATTTTATATACTTTTCCAATTTCCATATCAGAAAGTTTAATCCATCGTTTAACAGCGCCAAGATGATTCAATTCGTCCACAAAATTTCCAGCCATTTTTTTGAATTAAGTTTCTGTTTCCAGATGAAGCACCAGCAGTAATGGATTCCATTGTTGGCAACAATTAACTCTTAACACACAACAATTGAAAATTCACAACAATGAGGTTTAATGTTTTTTTCACTAAAGTTTCGAACAAAATTGTAACTGATGAAATTCTGTCGCGCCCTTTTTATAGCAGAAAAAATAGTATGGTGACGTCAGCTGTCACACTTTATGTAGCCATACAGGTTAAAACCTGCTGCTTCATTTTCGCATATAAGACAGAAATCTTCGCAATTTATACAAGTTTAAACCTGTTTTCAGATAAAAATATACAATCATATGATAAAATTCATTTTTGCATATTAGAGAGAAATCTTCGCTGTTTGATATCAGTTTACCTGTAGTGACGTCAGCTGACAGTTTAAGCCTGTTTTCAGATAAAAATATTATAAAATTATGAAAGCAAGCCATCTTTTAATGGCTAGTTTAACTATCAAAAAAAAGGTTTTCGATGCAATCTATTGACAATTTTTCAAAGTTACACACAGGAATCCAGACTAGCAACGCCATCTAGTAGCGAATTCACAGGCTCGAAGGTGGCTGCGCCATCTAGTAGCCAATTCACATGCTCGAAGGTGGCTGCGCCATCTATTAGGGAATTTACAGGGCTCGAAGGTGGCTGCGCCGTCTAATAGCGAATTCACAGGCTCGAAGGTGGCTGCGCCATCTGTTAGGGAATTTTTCAGTTCTTAGATTAGAAAAAATTTTGTTAGGTTAAGCTAAGTTCGCTTAGGTTTCGTTAGGTTAGGTCAAGTTCCATTGGGTTCTGTTAGGTTAGAAAAAAATTTCACTAGATATCGTTAGGTTGGAGACCAAATTTTGCTCCACCCACCACCGGAGGCTTCTAGAACCGCCTCGGTAGTTTTGCCTCCATCCGAGGTCGCTCAAAAAGTCGGCAGATGGGAAGGTGGGCCCCAAATGCCCATATTCCTACTACTAGTCTGTAACTGATTTTGAAACTCTGGAGGTAATAATTTAATTGCATCGCGAAGTTCTGAATCAGGGTCTTCATTATGATCCCCTTCATTTGCTTTTGGAATACTAAAACCAGCTCGTCTAAAACACTTAACAATTGTTTCCGTAGATACAGCTTGCCATGCTTCACTGATCCATCGAATTGCATCCAAAACCGTGACTGAGTTGATAAATTCCTTGTGGTTGTTAGAAATTTCAGATTTAGCAACTAAACATATAAGCAAACTTTTGCGGTAATAAGCTTTCATTGTTCGAATCACGCCTTGATCTAGTGGCTGAATTTCCGATGTTAGATTCGGCGGTAAATAAACAAGTTTAACATTCTCGAACGATTTCATAATCTTATGACTTGTAGCATTATCTAGTATGATCACAATTTTTCTAGCAGCCTTACGCATTTGCCTGTCAATATCTGACAACCAACTTTCAAAAATATCAGTCGTCATCCATGCCCTTTTATTGTGTCGCCAAATAACGGGAAGCTCCTTACATCTCATTTGTTTAAAAGCTCGAGGACGTGCTGATTTCTCAATTACTAACGGCGTTAACTTTTCTCCGACCGAACTCGTACATAATAGAACAGTTAACCGTTCTTTAGACAATTTACCACCTTTGCATGGATCACCTTGTGCAACATAACTTTTTTTGTCTAATAAACGCCAAAAAAGACCAGTTTCGTCTGCATTAAACCGATCTTCTGGCGCATAATCTTGCAACAGATTTTCCAGTTTTCTTTTCCACTCTTCCGCCTCTTCTAAGTCTGCTGATGCTGACTCTCCACACAAAGTTTTAAATTTAATATTATGTCGATTTAGAAAACTTTCTAACCATCCATTACTTGCTTGAAAATTAATGTCTAATTTTAAGGCTATCGCTTTTGGTTTTTGTTGCAGTAGAGGACCGGATACTGGAAGATTCGATGAACGGCACTTAACAAAAAAGTCATAAACTTTTTGATTTATTGCTTCATTACCAGTTTTACGAATTTTTCGTTTTCGTTCGGCGCTGCAATTCTTTTCGTAAGCTTTCAAAATTTTGTTTTTACACTTCAAAATATTCCCAACAGTTGATTTGGAATTTCCAAATTGGTCGGCTGCCTTTCTTAAACTAACACCATACATAACATTATAACATTTTTTTTTCTTTTCAATGGTCAATTCTACTAAACATTTTCGCTTCGAACTCATGGTGCTAAATTTGTAACTAATAAATATTCAAGAGATCTGTACACATGAAATCACTGCTGATTATTGACTAATAACCATTGTGACTGCCGAGCTTTTATATTTTTAGGACATAACTAACAAGTGTTTCGGTCACGTGTAAAAATTCAATTATTATAACTGTCATAACATAACTAACACGTGTTTCGGTCACGTGTAAAATACATGAATGCCCAACGTAAATAGGTCAAAATATCAAAAATCATTTTAAAAAACTGTCCAAATTAGACAGGTTTCCAACATATAGAGGTGTCCAACTTATAAGTATTAATATGCATTTAAAACAATGTAATTTCGCCAGGCCAATTGAAAAGTGTCCAACTTGAGCAGGTGTCCAGTATACAGAGGTGTCCAACTTGACAGGTTTCACTGTATATATGCCGCGCACCAAGTGAGCAAAATAAGAGAGGGTACATGGCAAGGATGCACGCCATACGGTGCCAGATGCATCCCGAACACTCTAATATAACGCCACAAAATCTGTGTGACCATGTAGCCCGAATTATAAAATTAAACATACCTACCAGACATGACGATAATCGAGATCGAGAAGCTCCCGGGGAAGCTAAGGTTACTGAAACTGTGGTGGTGGAAGTTGAACAGGATTCTGCGGTCAAGGGTAGAGCTCGACCAATATTAACTTCATAGAGCAGGATCAATCGGTAACTTGCGGTGGCAGCATAGTCACTGAGGCGCAGACGGACTTGTCAAATCAAGCCAACACAGATACTGTACTAGAGTTTAACACCAGAACAAGTTAAACTTCCACACAGAATGATGCCGATCTAAATAAATCCCTTTCTGTCTCAGATAGTTTAAGGAAACAATTTTGCAATTTCTCGACACCAATTTAGACTTTTACAAACGACCACGTTCCAAACACCGACGAAGGTATGTAAAGGGCGAACAACTGACCCTACTGAACGAAATTTTGGACGATCATCTATCCCCATCCAGTGATCTCACCGACGTCGACAACGCAGTATATGCAGCGATGCGTGTCCTGACCCCATGTACTAAGCAGGAAAAAATTGCAGAGGAGAAGGCACGTATCCGTATTAAACAAATTGACATCAAGGTGAGGGCACTACGAGAGCTGGTATCACGTATCCAATGCGTGATAGAATATATTTAGACCAACAGGCGTTTTACACCAAAGATACGGGCTTTTTCCAGAGAACTACGGTACCGCTATCACACAATCAAGTTGGGCAATCTGTTGACCATCAAACAGACACATTTGGATAAGATACGCGCATTGGCCCTGGCCAAGAAGAAATTAGCCCGGCGTGAACGGCGCAGCGCATTCGTGAAAATAAGATCTTTAAATCGAACCCTTCACGCCTGTTCGTATCTAAAAACCCTGTCGTGGAGCAACCGTCGACGATCGACGCAATAGAAGATTACTGGCGGGGGATGAGACGACTAAACAGAGTGACTTGGACTGTATTCCCATCAGCCAATTTAGATGGTACTGCAAACAACAGCTTGGTAAAGTGCCATCTCATACCATCCTAACATCTATTGATAAAGAGGAAGTCGAACTTGCTTTTAAAGGCAAGAAGAACTATTCGGCCCCGCGCATTGATTGAATAACAAATTTTTGGTGGAAGAAGTTCACCAGTACCCAGCGCCACCTTGCCCGTATATTTTCAAATTGGTTATTCAACTGTGAGAAAATTCTATCATGGCTTGCTGATGGAAGAACAGTCCTAGTACCGAAAAAAGGAGACCTTTCACAACCACAGAACTACAGACGAATAACGTGCCTGAAAACTGTGTATAAAGCGTTCATTTCCATCCTATATGAACGCATCTTGAAGGCGATTAAACCAGTGTGGAGTTCGATCTATGAACAACGAGGTTCAAAAAGAGAAGGTGCAAAGACAACTAGCTGATCGACAGATGTATCTGTCAGGATGCTAGAGAGCACAAACGCAACCTGAGCATGGCCTGGGCGGACCTATTGAAAAGCATTTGACACAACGTCACATGAGCTCATTATCTATTTGCTCCGTTGTCTGCGAGTCCATCCCGACATTTTAAATGTATTGAACGCCTGTTGCCGCTCTGGAAAATAAGGTTCACAATAATGTCCGGTGAACGCGTTGTGTCAATGGAGTTGGTGACATATAAACGAGGCGTATACCAAGCAGAGAGCCTCAGCCCACTTTTGTTTTGCCTCTCGTTGTTGCCCCTTTCAATCAGCCTGAGGGAGGAACCCGGATTCTTGTGTGGCCCGGTAGGAAACCGCGAGCATAAAATCACATTTATTTTATATGGATGCTTAAAACTGTATGCTTCGTCAGAGTGTGATCTCAACTGCGCTCTAAAATTAATACACGAATACGCGCACGCAATCGGTATGGAGTTCGGACTGGACAAATGCGCGGTGGTGCACTGTAAGCATGGTGTAATTCTGAATTTTGATTCACACGCCGTTAGTGGATGGAAGCATCATAGAACACCTTGATGAAGGAGCGACCTATACGTACCTTGGTATTGGCGAAAGTCATATCCAGGACGTGAAGAACATGAAGGCCGTCTTAAGTAGTAGATGTGAGCACCTTCTCCGACAAATTTGGAGTTCTGAATTGTCGGCGAAGAATGAGACCAGCGCTACAACTATGTTAGCAATATCCTTCCTGTTATATACTTTTGTCTCAATTAAGTGGAATGTGAATGAAATGGAGGAACTAGACCGAGACACGCGAAAAATAATGAACATCAATCGTAGTTTGCACGTATGCGCATCGACAACACCTGCTCAATAAACATCGTGACAAAGTTCACCAGGGTATGTTCTACCGTCACCTTGACAACCTTGGCCTTTCGAGCGAACTCACTTGGATTTTCTTGAGAGCTAATTGACTTAAATCGGAAACGGAGGGCTTTATCACTGCAGC
Source organism: Brachynemurus nebulosus (assembly GCA_035578155.1). NCBI lineage: Eukaryota > Metazoa > Arthropoda > Insecta > Neuroptera > Myrmeleontidae > Brachynemurus > Brachynemurus nebulosus. The sequence continues at coordinate 90,556,462 of JAPWDM010000001.1, read as the reverse complement.
TCAAGATGGAGTGTGGAACAACTTAACACACCAAAAATATCTGGTGGGTAGTAAAGGGGTTTCGAGTACCTCGTGTCGGGCATGCCTTGATGCACCTTGAAGTTTCTCGTGTCGGGCATGCCTTGAAACCTTGATGCACCTGACTTCAGGTTGTTCTTATTAGCTAAATCCACCTATATCTATCGCCATAATGCAGCGTTGCGTGTACTCTACTTTTATCTTCGTCATCACTACGAAGTTGACAAAACACCAGTCTTGCCCTACGACCCTGCGGAAGTAGAATCCCTTGTTGCCACCCAAAAGTGCAAGATCTTTTGGAACATGCCGGTTGCAACTATCAGGCGATTGAACGCTAATAAGCCTGATGTTGTGCTCCAAGATTTAACATCTCGAAATATGTATGTTATCGAGTTCTCTGCTCGGGCGGAAACTAACATAGTCAAAAAGGAGGAGCAAACAAGGATTAAATATCAAGACCTAATACACGAACTGCGACAACTGAACCCGGGTTATACTGTCCACTTGGTCGTACTTATAATCGGATGTCTGGGGGGTATGCATAACTCCTTTGTGCGCAATTTAAACATCATTCCGGTTTGAAGATCTCACGCGAACATGTTAGTGGCGTCAATGCAGAAAGCAGTTATTATAGGAACGCTCCGCACGCTTCGGTCGCACGATATGAATTTTTGCCGGGAGTTTATGAACACTTCTGAGTAGGCCCATACCCCGTTTTGAGTAGGTCCTTGAACAGCCATTGGACCTGCCCTCAAAACTCCCACTGTTTGTGTCTTGCAGCGAGGTTCGGGGATTTATTAGGTAGGAAAGAACAGGAAGGGGACGCTTTATGACGGACATTACATACCTGATTTTAGAAGTACCCGACCTGGTATGCTGCACGGGCACTTTTTCCTCCGCCTGCGGGTTTTTGAAGTGCAGTCGCGTTTGTTTCATTTCGTTAAAAAAATAATGATAATAATAATAATAATAATGCTGTTTAACGTCCGGTTTTATGACATTTAGCCTATTATATATATATATATATACATATATATATATATATATATATATATATATATATATATATATATATATATATATATATATATATATATATATATATATATATATATATCAGACATATTTTTCTCTTCAGAATCGTGTTCTACAGGTTCGAAAACGGATCCGAAAACGCGCTCCTACTCTCGCCACGTCCCGTTCTTATCATATAGGCTGTATAAGCCTAATTTTTTCAGAGAAAAATTCGACTAAAAATTAATTTTAAAAGTTTACAGCGAAAAAACCTTTTTTGGCCATAAAGTTAGTCCGGCCATTTTCTTTTCTTTAAACAAAATAGGTTGTGCTATATTGTGCTAGACATCTGCTACCATGTGCCGCAAATAAAAAAAACGCCGTGAGCAGCGTGGCCCCATCACGCGAGTAGAATTTTTCACTACATCTTCGGTATTTTCAAGATATCTAAATGTGGTTGAAAAGATACAGGCGGATTGTCATTTTAGGATTTTCAAAACTGATGATAAGTTGTCCGGTTAATTGAGGCTTTAAAAGAAGGCCTGAAGTTTTTAAGGGCTGCCTCAGTAAGTTTCAATTTTATGTCGATGGCAGCAGGAAAAAAGCCAACAACATAGCCAACACAATTAGTACGAGGGCATTCCTATCCATGCTTACACGCCAGTAGCCTTTGTATTTTATTTTTAAGTATATAATTATGAGGCCTCGAGAGCAAGAACGGCCTAATTGAAAATTACTCATATCGAGATAACGACAGTTAAAGTTATTCAAAAAAATATTTTTGTTTTTCCAACAAAGTCTTATGTTTTTCCAACAATGTATTATATTTTTTTACGATCGTGTATTTTCATGCATTTACCGATGCTGTTGATAATGCTGGTAAGTTACATTTCCCGTACGTTGGTTTATATACATGGAAACCAAAAAATAATAATGCGGTAAGTAAAATAGGTGCTGGGTAAGTGAATAGGTGTGCGGTAAGTGAAATTAGCTCAAAGATGATTGTAATTATTTATTCATATTGAAATTAAAAGTACAATTTGAACAATTAGGAAAATTAAGCGATTATTATGAAAATTTTCACTCTATTGTTTAGATGTGCCACAACTAAGGTGATATGCATCGTTTGGTATATGTTGTAGGTACTATTACTTTTTGGTGTTGATATGTGCACATTATTTTTTTTTTTTTGTTTTTTTTGTTTTTTTTTTTTGTTTGGTTAAAATTGGGATACTGCTGCCGGTGGATGGCGCGGTCAGCAGCACTCGGCGGCATCGCCATCGAAGGGCATCGCCGCCAAACACGAGAGAAATAAAAAACACGTAAAGACAAGAACACATAAATGCAATAAACAAAGGGCAAAGGACAAACATATACAATAAAAGGACAAACCAACAAGCAGACCCTTCCACCCCAGGGTTTAGGGAAATGCTCTATGAGGATCGGGCACAGCGTATAACGCTGAAACCAACGAGGTGCTCTGCCTCAAGTGGGTATTGTATCTTTGCAACGCTGGATATTTAAAAAACCCCCAGCGATGCAGAGCAATTCCGCGATTATATACACTTAATTTTTTTTTTTTTATTCATCATTTTCTTTTTATATATATATATATATATATATATATATATATATATATATATATATATATATATATATATATATATATATATATATTTTTTTTTTTTAACACGATTGTCACTGGTGGCCTAAAGTCACCCAGTGACCTAATAAATATACGTTTAAAAAAAAAATAACAAACACCAGTCAGACCAGCTGACTGAGTGCATTTTTTCTGAATGTATAAAAACAAATTTAAACAATAACACCAGGGGTGTAAAGAGCCTCTGGTGGCATAACAAAGTTAAAAGGGACGAACACAAAGACACGAATGGTTAAAAAAAAAGCAACAACGCAAGACTTACTTAAAAAAGACAAAACAAGAAATATCACAGCTCTGGTTACATAACTATCACAGCACAAAAATCAAATAACTGCCCCGTGGCAGGATCCTGCTCTCCATACTCTCGACAATTCCGCAACGGCTGCGTCAACTCATAGGAGCTCGTCCGTGTAAGGAACAAATGACGTCTGCTTACTAAGTGAATAACTTACAACCGTTCAGTCAGACGTCGGGGTTCAACTTACACGTGAGACCGGTACTTGACTAGGCCACATTCGTCTGAGTCGAGGCTACAGAGAACAGGACAGTCCCACGGAGTATCACAGAAATTACCATTTTATTCCCATCACACTGAGGGGGCGGAAGCGGCCACATCGACCCCATAGAACGCATCCATGTGAGGAACGACCGACGTTTCTGCTTACTAGGTGAGCATCCTCGAACCGTTCAGACAGACGTCGCTCACACAGGAGAACCAGTGCGTCGAGGGCCTCGCTCCTACCCATCGATATGATGAGAACAAGACACGGCTCTTTATCACAGAAATGCATCACCGGTGTGCACCAACCAGTGGATGCAGAGTAAAAAGATAAAATAAAAACACAGGTACAAGGCTATCACAGACGAGAATTCCACAAATCACAGACGATATCACTTTTTCGACTCCTCCGAATTCGAGTCACGATTTCGGTATTCACACACATATGGATACTAAACACATTCGACGTTACAGCCAGACATCAGGGTGAGAATAACAAGCATGTAGCAGACGATGGTATTTCTCACATACGGTGGAAACCTCTGTCGATCCTACGACGTTCGATCTCGTCGAAAAGAAACCAGAGCCTCGTTAGCCTGCTAGCCGAAGCTAACAATTGCCCGTCGGGCACGAACGGGGACGTGAGATTGGATTTTAGCCCATTATTATTTTTATGATTATAAAAATAATAATTTTGGAGATTATTGATGAGAAGAATTTCTTTTCTCTTTAAGTTTTAAAAGATTGATTCTTATTTTTGGTATACAAGACTAATGTTTTTATTAAACAATTAAAACTGATGACTTTTATTGTGGGTGATGACTTTCTATATAACTGAATTAAATTTATTTATTGTGGTTGTTATGTTTATTTCAGGATGTTTATCTTATTCCTTGAAACGTAAGCATTTTTACTTAGTATATTATTAAGTTTGGAGTATATAGTTATGAGATTGTTTCTTTTTATTAATTATTTATTTAATGTATTATAGGTTCGAATTTTTTTTTTTTATAATTTTTTTGACTTTTAGAGTTTGTGAGGGAGCACTTGGTTTGTCAATTTTGGTCAGTATAGTTCGTACTCATGGTAACGATTATTTTCAGTCGTTTAGAGTTTTACAACAATGTTAGCTATTATGTTTTCTGTATTATTTTTAATCCCTTTAATTTTTATTAATAATACATATTGATTAGTTCAGTGTATGTTGTTTATAATTAGATTTATTTTTATATTTTATATTCAACCTACTAGAATATTTAGTTACCTATTTAAGATATTTTATGGGAATAAATTTAATTTCTTTCGGTTTAATTTTGTTAACTTTTTGAATTTGTACTTTAATAATTACTGCTAGGGAGAGAATTTACCGTTTTAATTATAGTTCATATAGATATAGTTTATATATACATATATATATATATATATATATATATATATATATATATATATATATATATATATATATATATATGTATATATATATATATATATATATATATATATATATATATATATATATTAATATATATATATATAAACTATATCTATGTGTAAGATTAACGAAAAACGCGACTGCACTTAAAACCCCCAGGCGGAGGAAAAAGTGTCCGTGCAGCGTACCAGGTCAGGTACTTCTAGGTCAGGTACGTAATGTCCGTCATACAGCATCCCCTTCCTGGTCTTCCCTACCTAATAAATCCCCGAACCTCGCAGTGGGAGATTCGAGGGCAGGTCCAATGGATGTTCGAGGACCCGCTCTAAACCGGGCATGGGCGTTCAAAGGTGTTCATGAACTCCCGGAGAAAGTCGTCTCGTGCGACCGAAGCGTGCGGAGCGTCCCGATAATAACTGCTTTTTGCATTGACGCCGCTAACATGCTGGCGTGAGATCTACAAGCCGGAATGATGTTAAGATTGCGCACAAAGGAGTTATGCATACCCCCCAGACATCCGATCATAAGTACGACCAAGTGGACAGTATAGCCCGGGTACAGTTGTCGCAGTTCATGTATTAGATCTTGATATTTAATCTTTTTTTGCTCCTCCTTTTCGACTATGTTAGTTTCCGCCGGAGCAGAGAACTCGATAACATACATAGTCTGAGATGTTAAATCTTGGAGCACAACATCAGGCTTATTAGCATTCAATTGCCTGGTAGTTGCAACCGGCATATTCCAAAAGATCTGGCACTTTTGGTTGGCAACAAAGGATTCTACTTCCGCAGGATCGTAGGGCAAGACTGGTGTTTTGTCAAGTTCGTAATGATGACGAAGATAAAAGTAGAGCACACGCAACGTTGCATTATGGCGATGGATATAGGTGGATTTAGCATAATAAGAACAACCTGAAGTCAGGTGCATTAAGGTTTCCGGGTATGCATTGCATGCCCGACGCGATGGAAACCCCTTTACCATCCATCACATATTTTTGGTGTGTTAAAGTGTTCCACACTCCATCTTGAGCTGCCATGATAAAGCCCTCCGTTTCCGATTTAACTCCATTAGCTCTCAAGAAGGCCCAAGTGAGTTCGCTCGAAAGGCCAAGGTTGTCAAGGTGACGGTAGAACATACCCTGGTGAACTTTGTCGCGATGTTTATTGAGCAGATGTTGTTGCTCGGCTCTCCTGATTGCCGACTTTTGGCGCGACTGTGATAGTGAAAGAATGTTATCATCACCGTCGCGATTACGCGAATCGAAGGCTAAGCCCAAGATATTGGCGGCACGTTGCGCTGCTGTGAATAAAAATGCGCCTACGCCAGCAAGCTCGTGATCCCTGACGAGTTGCAATAGCGGGTCTGATCTGTTAAGTACACGACAAGCTGTACCTAAGACTATACGATCATGTAAACGTTCGACTGACAGGAGCCCCCTCCCCCCTGGTTTCGTGGGAGGTAAAGTCGTTGTGTCGATGCGCGTGGGTGCAAACTACGGTTGATATTCATTAATTTTCGCGTGCCTCGGTCTAGTTCCTCCAATTCATTCACATTCCACTTAATTGAGCCAAAAGTATATAAAAGGATGGGTATGGCTAACATATTTGTAGCGCTGGTCTTGTTCTTCGCCGACAATTCGGAACTCCAAATTTGTCGAAGAAGGCGCTTATATCTACTACTTAAGGCGGCCTTCATGTTCTTCACGTCCTGGATGTGACTGTCGCCAACACCAAGATACGTATAGGTCGCTCCTTCATCAAGATATTCTATGATGCTTCCATCCACTAATTGGGCGTGTGAATCAAAATTCGGAACTACATCATGCTTACAGTGCACCACCGCGCATTTGTCCAGTCCGAACTCCATACCGATCGCGTGCGTGTATTTGTGTGTTAATTTTAGAGCGCAGCTGAGATCACTCTCCGACGAGGCATACAGTTTTAAGTCATCCATATAAAAAAAATGTGTGACTTTATGCTCGCGATTTCCTACCGGGCCACACAAGTAATCGGGTTCCTCTCTCAGGCTGATTGACAGGGGCAACAACGAGATGCAAAACAAAAGTGGGCTGAGGCTGTCTCCTTGGTATACGCCTCGTTTGTATGTCACCAACTCTGTTGACACAACGTGTTCACCGGATGTTATTGTGAACCTTGTTTTCCAGAGCGGACAATGTCGGGGTGGACTCGCAGACAATGGAGCAAGTAGATAATGATCTCATGCGACGTTGTGTCAAATGCTTTTCGATAGTCCACCCAGGCCATGCTCAGATTGCGTTTGTGCTGTGTAGCGTCCTGACAAATACATCTGTCGACCAGCAAGTTGTCTTTGCAACCCGACATTCCTCTTTTTGAACCTCGTTGTTCATAAATTGAACTCCACTCCGTTCATATCGGATGAAAGTGAACGCTTTATACACAGTGTTCAGACACGTTATCGGTCTGTAGTTCTGTGGTTGTGATAGGTCTCCTTTTTTCGGTATTAGGACCATTCTTCCCTCAGCGAGCCACGATGGTATTGGCTCATAGTTAAATAACCAATTTGAAAATATACGGGCAAGGTGGCGGTGGGTACTAGTGAGCTAGTACCCACTCTGATAAATCGGTGAGATAAATCGGTATCGAGAAGATCGCGAAATTGTTTTCTTAAATTGTCTGAGACAGAAAGGGATTTATTTAGATCGGCATCATTCTATGTGGGAGCTGAACTTGTTCTGGTGTTAGACTCTAGCACAGTATCTGTGTTGGCTTGATTTAACAAGTCCGTCTGTGCCTCAGTAACTACGTTGCCACCACAAGTTACCGGTTGATTCCGCTCTATGATGTTATTGGTCGAGCTCTTACCGTTGACCGCAGAATCCTCTTCAGCTTCCACCACCGCAGTTTCTGCAACCCTAGCTTCTTCGCGAGCTTCTCGATTATCGTCATGTCCGGTAGGTATGTTTAATTTTATAATTCGGGCTACATGGTCACGCAGATTTTGTGGCGTTAAATTAGAGTGTTCGGGATGCATCTGGCACCACATGGCGTGCATCCTTGCCATGTACGCTCTCTTATTTGGCTCACTTTGTGTGCGGCACGTGAGCAAATCTCTCATCAAGCTGTCCGTCCACTCCAAGCGCACGAGACGAGAAGGTGAATTTTGACTGGTTCCGTCTTTTTGTGCGGGCCCACCCGAGAGACCCGCGGCGCGACCAGCCTTCCCAGTTCTATTACCGTTGGGAACTAGTTAAAACCTGTTAGGGGTTATTCATGGCATTCTATGTCATAACATAGAAATATAAATTTCACCTATAATATCCGAATTTTATTTTTTATTTCATATATTTTTATTGGTATTTGTTTGAATTTTCTATTAAAATATTGAGGAAAATAGTTTGTTAAACAATTATATTAGTGAGAACAATGAAGTTGATGAAGCATTTTATTTTTGGCTGCAAATTTATTTTCGTAAAATGAAAGGAAGATTATGAAAATCACAGAAAATTTTAATGGTTGTACGACCTTTTGAAATGTCAATAAAATATGAAGACTAATGCCAACAATAATAATAATAATGTGCAAACTAGTAAAAATGTTCACATTAATCGATTTATTTTCCTAATTGTTCAAATTTTACTTTTAATTTCAATATAAATAAATAATTATAATTATTTTTGAGCTAATTTCACTTACCACACTCCTATTCACTTACCACGCAAGTATTTCACTTACCGCACTGTTATTTTTTGGTTTCCATGGATATAAACAAACGTTCGGGAAATGTAACTTACCAGCCTTGTCAATAGCATCGGTAAATGCATGGAAATACGCGATCGTGCTAAATAGTATTTTACAATATAAGTTCGGTAAGTTGCTTTTACTGATCGAGAAAATGTTGCGAAAACGAGACCCGCAGGGTTGAGTTTTTGCAATTTTCGAGATCAGTAAAGGCACTTAACGCATCGTGTATTGTATAATATTTTTTGCACGATCGATTTAAAATAATTAAAGAATAAAAATATAGTAAATAAAAAATAAAATTCAGATAATATGCATAGGTGAAATTTATATTTCTATGTTATCACATAGAGTGTCATGAATAAATATTATAATTTTTTATATTAGCAACTATACGAATTTTTGTAGTGACAATTGACAACTATATTTGTAAATAAAAAATTAAGTGTCAATATTTAATTGGTGTGAATATTTTTTTGAATTTTCTATTAAAAAAATTGGGAAAAATAGTTTGTCAAACTATAATATTAGTGAGAATAATGAAATTGATGAAGAATTTTAATTTTGGCTGCAAATTTATTCTCGTAAAATGAAGGGAAGATTATGAAATCCACAGAAAACTTTAATGATTGAACGGCCTGTTGAAATGTCAATAAAATATGAAGACTAATGCCAACAATAATAATAATAATAATAATAATAATAATAATAATAATAATAATGGTGGTGAGGACACCTATAGCAGCTGCTCTTGGCACCCGTGAGGGATATTGTCCCCCATTGGTGTCAAGGAGGCTAAGGGTTCCAGGGGTAGTTTATGCGCAATACAGTAATCTTCGGATTCCATTAGCCTCTGACTACCCAAGATCGGCACCTTTCCTTCTCGAGGTACCACTGTTTTCACAAAAGATGCCGGATCAAAATTTTCGACAAGAATGAATGTCGTAGGATCGACAGTGTGGCATTCTCGTATTGAGCGAAACTTCACCGATAGTCTAGATTGTGCGTAGTTGGAAATTGGGGCTGACGCTGCTCAACTGACTGACGAAAGTGAATGTAGTAGCTGGTATGGGCATGTTTACTAGTCTCGTGAATCGCGTCAGACGAGTCGAAAAGTGATATTTTATCTGTGATTTTGTTTTAACCAAGCTGTGACGAATCTGTGATCCTGGTTATGCCACCCTGGGTTTTCATGCCTGCGGTGGTATTGCTCTTCCTGTGATATTTCCCTGGCCTTGTTCTTGTCATTTCGATGGGTAGGAATGCGGCTCCCGACGCACTCGTTCTCATCGGCCACACGTACGAGTCGACGTCTGCCCGAACAGCTTGAGCGAGCTCGCCCAGTAAGAAGACGTTGTCGTCCCTCGTACGGATGCGTTCGTGGGCGTTGATATGGCGGCTTCCGACCCGTCGAAGTGATACGAACACAGGTCAGATGTTGACTTTGTGATACTCTGTGGCATTGTCCCGTTCTCTGTAGCCTCGACTCGGACGAACGTGGCCTAGTCATCGTACCGGTCTCCCGTGTAGGTTGACCCCGACATCTGACAGAACGGCACATGTACCCAGTAATCAGTTATCTGACAGAACAGTACATGTTGCTCAGTAATCAGATGTCACTGTCCCTACACATGTGAGTTCCTAGGTGTCGACAAAGCCATTTCGGAATTGTCGAGACTATGGGGAGCGGAATTGTGTCACAGAGCAAGAAATTTTTGAAATCTGTGATATTGTTGTTTTTATTTTTTAATAAGATTGTTTTTAATCCGTTTTGTTTTAACGATGTACCACTGAGGGCTTTTTCCACCCGAGGTGGTACATCATTTTTTTTTATTCTTATCTGTGATATTTTATTGTGCCGCTGTGGGCTTGCTGTTGTAGCCCTTCAGCGGTTTTGTTTTTTTTTTAACTACTTATTGCGGCACTGGTCGGCCTGTGGCTCCCCAGTGACGTAATAAGATTTTCTTCTTATTTTTTCTTTGTGATGTTATTGTGATGGTCTTATCTTGTGATATTTTACTCAATATTCTCCACTCCGAGGCCCTTTACACCTCGGAGTTTCATCGTTGGTTTTCAGTTCTTGGTGACCGGACCCTACTGCAAGAGATCGAACTGGAATTTAACACAGCGCTTACTGAATTCGAAGGGACGGACCCCACACATCGGTACTCGTTGCCTAAACAACACACCTCACGTAGATTGGCTGAGATCGTTGAGATATTAAATAACATAATACTGCCTCAACACTTGCAAACTTGTGACAATTTTATCGAGTTACACACAGCTATCTACTGTGGAGCCGTTGCAGCAATACGTTGTAACGGGTCCGATGTAACACCACCTGTAGCGCACAACTCGAAGGAACACAAAACTCCTGCCTGGGAAACACGATTGAATAAACGCATCAGCAACATCCGATGCAACCTCGGCAGGATCACCCAATACCAACAGGGTACGAGGTCCAAACGGCTCAACAAACACATACACGACATATTACGCAAACACACAGTACACACACAATACGAGGAACCCAATAAAACACTCACAGAGATCAGAGATACGCTTCACCAAAAATTAACAGCACTAGCGAAGCGCTTACGAAGATATAAGACCAGTACTGAACGCAGACGACAAAACCAAGCATTCAGCAGAAATGAGAGACGGTTTTATCAGTCTCTAACGAACACGGTAACTGACAGTAATGGTCTACCGGAGAAGAACGCACTCCATAGTTTCTGGGCGAATATATGGTCCAACACCATTGACCATAATGACAAAGCCAAAGACAGAGTGCAGGAATAACGAACATCTTCCGGAGATGCCCTATACGGACATTACTACAGAGGACGTCTCCAGAGCTTTACAGCGATCGCATAACTGGAAAGCACCTGGCATCGACAACATACAAAACTACTGGCTCAAACACTTTACATCAACACACAAGTATCTCGCTGAACACTTTACACTATTTATAAAAACACCAAACCTGACACCGAAGTTCCTAACGCAGGGTATCACATACATGAAATCTAAAAACAGTGATACAAAAAATCCTGCGAATTATAGGCCTATCACTTGCTTGCCTACAGTGTATAAGATAAGATTTTGACGTCCTGTCTGGCAGAAAAGATCATGAGCATTGTCAGATTAACACCATACTGACAGAAGAACAAAAGGGATGTCGAAAGAGGTCACAAGGCTGCAAAGAGCAGCTTCTGATTGACTCCGTAGTACTGGAACAAGCGAAAGGGAGAAAACGTAACCTGTACACAGCGTTTATTGATTATAAAAAGGCATTTGATTCGGTCCCGCACTCCTGGTTACGGAGAGTATTGGAGCTGTACAAAATACACCCAAGTATCGTGAACTTCCTTGGAACGATCATGTCCGATTGGCGAACGACCTTACATTTAAGTATTGGTAATGAAAAAACAACAAGCGACCTTCTTCAAGTAAGACGCGGCATATTCCAAGGCGACTCATTGAGTCCATTATGGTTTTGTCTCGCAATGAATCCACTTTCTCGCCTGTTAAATGAAACCAAATACGGTTACAATGTAAGTACGCAAACGAATTCGCGCCATACCATTTCACATCTAATGTACATGGATGATATTAAGATCTATGCAGCTACTAAACATCAATTACAGCAGCTGCTGGGACTTTCCAAGGAGGTTTCGCGAGACCTCTGTATGGAGTTCGGGATCGATAAATGTCGAACACAATGTCGTTCTGGAGGAAAACGAGATGCGGTCGTATTCGAACTCGAACCAGAGTCTGTTATGCAGCCCATGGACGAGGGAGAGCCGTACCGGTATCTCGGATTCAATCAGGACGAACGTATAGATCACAGCGTTGTAAAACAACACCTGATGCAGCAATACCTAACGCGTGTACGGAGATTACTGAACACCCACCTTGATGGAAAAAAAAACCATCAAAGCAATTAACACCTACGCAGTTCCGGTACTAACATACTCATTTGGGGTAATCAAATGGACGCCTACGGACTTGACAAACATCGAGATCAAGACCCGCGTCCTTATGACCAAATACAGAATTCATCATCCCAAAGCAGCGATAGAACGATTGACGCTGCCAAGAGCCGAAGGGGGTCGAGGTCTTATAGACATAAGGAACACGCATAATAAACAGGTTCATAACTTGCGAGAATACTTTTACACCAAAACACACACATCACACTTACACAATGCAATAATCCAAGCCGACAAGGCATACACACCATTAAACCTCTCACACACAGAAATGCCAGATAGTTTTTGCCGTTTGGTCACGAAGGAGGACAAAATTCAGCAATGGATTCGGAAGCCTTTACATGGGAGACATCCACATGAACTTAATCAGAGTAACGTCGACAAAGCAGCGTCGCACGCCTGGTTGAGTCAAGGAAGTCTTTTCCCGGAGACTGAAGGATTCATGCTAGCTATACAAGATCAAGTAATTCATACAAAGAATTACTCAAAATACATACTTCGTGACTCGTCAATAACATCTGACTCATGCCGGAGATGCCATTCCAAACCTGAAACGATCCAACACATAACAGCTGCCTGTACTCAGCTCGCTCAGTCCGAATACAAACACCGTCATGACCAGGTTGGCAAAATCATATACCAGAAACTAGCGGTTAAGCACCACCTTATAACCGATAAAACACCTTACTACAAGCTCACACCAAAAGTAGTAGCGGAGAATGACTCCTGTAGACTTTACTGGGATCGGTCGATTATTACAGATAAGACCATAAATCATAATCGACCAGATATCACCTTCGTAATGAAAAACACTAAGACAACCTATCTGATCGATATTGCGGTTCCAAATACACACAACTTACAAAAAACACACGCAGTTAAATTGGATAAATACACTGACCTCGCAGCCGAAATAAAACAACAATGGCGAATGGAACATGTCCACATCGCTCCAATAGTGCTCAGTGCCACCGGGGTCATTCCACACACACTACATAATAGTTTGAGCCTCTTGGGTCTCCCAAAATACACATATGTCACTATGCAAAAGGCAGTGATCATAAACACGTGTCGTATAGTACGGAAGTTCCTGAGTAATACGAATCCGACTGCGATATGTGAAAGCACAAGACCTGCTTCTACTCCATCTGAGCCATCTACAGTGAGTGAACAACACACTGACACTCATCGTACAGACACACAACACACATACATAAACACACAATACACTAACACTGAAAGACAAACACTTAACACACATACAGATCCAGATTCGTCTGATGGAGAGGGGGGATCGAACAACTGCCGCACTGTCACTGTTACCGCTCTGGTGCACAATCCTCCCCAATTCAATAACACACAAGGTCCGTCAACCTCTGTACCATCTAAACGCGCAGTTCCAGGAACACCCGGTCTTAATGAGCAATTTGATGAACCAGAAAACATCTACACCAAGAAACGTAAAATAGAAAGACACATCCACACACATACACAAACACACACACAAACACAAACAGTCCTTTCCCTTCCCTCTGTCCCTACTCCTACCTACCATCTGAGGACACGAAAACGAACTAGGCTTTCACAGCCCTCTGTCATTGAGCCAACATCTACGCTCCCACAAAAGTCTCGCCGTACCACTCAGTGTACACCAAAATAGACGAATAACACCTCGTTTCAAGTAGCAATAACAACAATATAGGGAGTGATGTGACAAACCCGTCCGTGAATGTACTACGGTACTTTTACGGATTGGTTTGGCACATTACCCTTCCACAGAGCCTAATACCTTGCATAATGCCGGTATAGGTGAATGTTACCCAGTACTGTCCTACTGAGTAATGAGCGCCAGGTTGGCATAAAAGTCTATAATAATAATAATAATAATGCTGGGCTAAAATCCAACCTCACGTCCCCGTTCGTGCCCGGCGGGCAACTGTTAGCTTCGGCTAGCAGGCTAACGAGGCTAGGGTATTTTTTTCGACAAGGATGATTGTCGTAGGATCGACAGTGTGGCATTCTCGTATTGAGCGAAACTTCACCGATAGTCTAGATTGTGCGTAGTTGGGAATTGGGGCTGACGCTGCTCAACTGACTGACGAAAGTGAATGTAGTAGCTGGTATGGGCATGTTTACCAGTCTCGTGAATCGAGCCAGACGAGTCGAAAAGTGATATTTTATCTGTGATTTTGTTTTAACCAAGCTGTGACAAATCTGTGATCCTTGTTATGCCACCCTGGGTTTTCATGCCTGCGGTGGTATTTTTCAAATATTGCTTCCTGTGATATTTCCCTGATCTTGTTCTTGTCATTTCGATGGGTAGGAATGCGGCTCCCGACGCACTCGTTCTCATCGGCCACACGTACGAGTCGACGTCTGCCCGAACAGCTTGAGCGAGCTCGCCCAGTAAGGAGACGTCGTCGTCCCTCGTACGGATGCGTTCGTGGGCGTTGATATAGCGGCTTCCGCCCCGTCGAAGTGATACGAACACAGGTCAGATGTTGACTTTGTGATACTCTGTGGCATTGTCCCGTTCTCTGTAGCCTCGACTCGGACGAACGTGGCTTAGTCATCGTACCGGTCTCCCGTGTAGGTTGACCCCGACATTTGACAGAACGGCACATGTACCCAGTAATCAGTTATCTGACAGAACAGTACATGTTGCTCAGTAATCAGATGTCACTGTCCCTACACGTGTGAGTTCCTAGGTGTTGACGAAGCCATTTCGGAATTGTTGAGACTATGGGGAGCGGAATCGTGCCACAGAGCAAGAAATTTGTTTTTTTTTTTTTTTTTTTTAAATCTGTGATATTGTTGTTTTTATTTTTTAATAAGATTGTTTTAATCTGTTTTGTTTTAACGATGTACCACCGAGGGCCTTTTCCACCCGAGGTGGTACATCATTTCTTTCTATTCTTATCTGTAATATTTTATTGTGCCGCTGTGGGCTTGCCGTTGTGGCCCCTCAGCGGTTTTGTTTTTAACTACTTATTGCGGCACTGGTCGGCCTGTGGCTTCCCAGTGACGTAATAAGATTTTCCTCTTATTTTCTTTTTTTGTTATATTATTGTGATGTTGTTTTATTGTGATATTTTTACTCAGATTTCTCCACTCCGAGGCCCTTTACACCTCGGAGTTTCATCGTTGGTTTTCAGTCCTTGGTGACCGGACGTTCTGGCTAGTACTTAGCGTACCGCCACCAAGGACTGTCCGCTCGTTATGAAGGCCTGGGATGGCAGGGCTCATCGGTGAATTTTATCATGTGTATGTTTGTCCGTTGTCTAATGCATTTATGTGTTCCTGTCTGTTTTGTGTGTTTTATTTTTACCGTGCATGGCGGCGCATGCCCTTAGTAGGCGATGCCGCCGAGTGCTGCTGACCGCGCCATCCACCGGCAGCAGTACCCCAATTTTAATTAAAAAAAAAAAATAAAAAATAATAATAATAATGTGCAAACTAGTGAAAATTTTCATATTAATCGATTTATTTTCCTAATTGTTCAAATTGTACTTTTAATTTCAATATAAATAAATAATTACAATCATTTTTGAGCTAATTTCACTTACCACACTCCTCTTCATTTACCACGCATCTATTTCACTTACCGCACTGTTATTTTTTGGTTTCCATGGATATAAACAAACGTTCGGGAAATGTAACTTACCAGCATTGCCAACAGCATCGGCAAATGCATGAAAATACACGATCGTGCAACAAATATTATACAATACACGATGCGTTAAGTGCATTTACTGATCTCGAAAATTGCCAATACACGACCCTGCGGATCTCGTTTTCGTAACATTTTCTCGATCAGTATAAGCAACTTACCGAACTTATATTGTAACAGTATTTTACTAGTATGGGTAAAATTAGAAGGTCTAGCATCTTTTCGCTAATTTTTTTGTCACTTAGGTCATTTTTACACTCATGGTTAATAAGAAATTAGTTAAAATATATTAGTTAGGTCATGTTATTTTTAAAGATTTTCTGCTTTAAATTGAGAAAAAAAATGTGCTGTTGGAAAAAATGTATATTTTTATCCAACATACTCGTAGGAATAAATTTTTAAAATTATATAAACAGAATAGAAAAAGCGTTGGAATTATAAAAAAAAACGCCGTGAGCAGCGGGGCCCCATCACGGTAGTCGAATTTTCCCCTTCATCTTCGGTATTGAATGTCTACAAGCGAAATGTGATTGAAAGTCTACAACCGAATTGTCATTTTGTTGGTTTCAAAACTGGTGATGAGTGTTCGACTGATCGAGGCTTTAAAAAAAGGTTTTAAGTATTTAAGGGCTGTATCTCAGTAAATTTCAATTTTGTGCCGAAAACAGGTAGCAGAAAAAAAGCCAACACAATTCGTACGAGGACATTCCTGCCCATGTTTATCCGCTAATCGCCTTTATGTTTTAGTTTTAAATATTAAAAAAGGATCTTAAATAGTAAACTGGAAGGCCTTTATAAAGATATTTTTTCTTTTCAAAAAAATCCAAAATTTCTATTTTATAAATACTAAAAATTCAAAATTCCTAATTTATAAATAAACAGTGACTTTAATAACATTTTTAAATTACTTAATATGTACGTATTTCATTTGTCATAAAAGTAAGTTCACTTTTTTTTAAATTTTTTAAAATTACTATTCGCCTACTTGTATTTAGAATAAACATAATGCTTTTAAAACACATTTAACAATAGCATTCAATTCCGATGTAAAAATGGGAGAAGTGGGGGGAAAAGTGATGTGGACTCCCTACAAGGTACTAGCTGGATACTAACTGAATACACGTACAAAATTTCAGCCCTCTAGGTTTCCTTATGGAGTCTCTAGACGTGTTAGAAAACAAGCAAAAAAATTAAGGAAATATTGGCGTAAAAATCGTGGGGGTAAGGGTTAAAAGTTGAAACCTCCAAAAAACAGTGTCTGGCTATTAGCTTAACCTGTACACCAAATTTCAGCCCTCTAGGTCTATTTGGGGAGATTTTGACCCGAACGAAACTGTTAAAAAACAAGAAAAATCATGTTCTTTTGGGTATAAAAATGGTGGGGGTAGGGGTTAAAAGTCGAGACCCCCAAAAGGCACCCCCTTGATACTAACTCAATCCGAATACAAAATTTCAGCCCTCTAGGTTTATTCGGGTGACCTGTGCGAGTGGTACAAACTTCGAAAACGTCGAAAATGCATGAAATTGTAGCTTAAAAATGAGGGGGGTGGGGGTAAAATATTAAAACCTCCAAAAAGCACAACCTAGGTACGAACTTTATCAACACACCAAATTTCAACCCTCTACGTTAATTCTGGGGGGCTGGGGGCCTTTTAGATCCAGCGAAAATCGTTTTTCCCCCCTCTACTCCCACCATATCATCCTAGGAAGCTGAATTTTGGATATGTTGTAGATAATTGACCGAAACATTATTTAAAACCGATTTGGAAAAGTTTTATTGCTTTTCCGCCCCCCACCACCCCCTTAAAGGTCGGGTCCGAAAAAAAATTTGCCCAAAATTTGACCCCACTTTGATAGTATTGTTGTGCATCGGAATAAGCCCCACTTACCAAATTTCATCTCTTAACTTCCATAGGGGGGCCCTACACATATTAAAAGGTTGCGGGAAAATATATATATATATATATATATATATCAGACATCTTTTTTTTTTACATAATCGTGTTCTACGGGTCCGAAAACGGATAGCGCCCCTGGTCTCGCCTCTCGCAGCTCTTATCGTATAGACTGTATAAGTCTAATTTTTCGGAGAAAATTCGACTAAAAATTAAATTTATAAATTCACTCATCATCAGTTTTGTTACTTTCACCTACAATATCAATTGTATTTGTAAAAATTTAAACATCTGACGCATGAACATTGAAAACTTTGATTAGTGTGACAAGTGTTTCAATATTTTGATTACGGAACTCGAAAAGTGTATAATTTTATTCATATTTAAAGTTCCAAAAACACAAAATGTCTGCAGAAAAACTTAAAATTTCTTGCTAAGTAGGTACTGTAATAAGTTTGAAAAAGCAGGATTTTAGATAAATACAATCTGGATAACTAGTTGTTTCACTGCATTAGTCTAAATTCCTATCAAATATGACTTGGGAAAGAAAAACTTGACTATCGAAAAATATCGACAACTATCGATAGTTTTACAACTGATTATCCATAATTATGGATAGTTTCAATTATCGACAGTCTGTTACCACTACTGCAGTTTAAGAAAACTATAATATTGTTAGTGTGAAAAAATGACCTAGCCCGTCTATGTCATTTAGGCCGATTTTGCACTCAAATAAAATAAAAAGTCTATGATGCAAGAAAAGTTTACATGCTGGCATCTTTAGGTTTATATTAAAAACACACCTAGACAATTATATATATATATATATATATATATATATATATATATATATATATATATATATATATATATATATATATATATATTCCCGTTACCTTTTGGTGACGGGTCCCCGTATGGGCGGAATAAGCTGAAATTTGGTAACTGAGCCTCATTCCGATGCGCAATAATACTATCAAAGTGGGGTACAATTTTGAGCAAATTTTGGATCCGACTCAACCTTTAAAGGGGTGGTGGGAGGCAACAAAACAATAAAACTTTTCCCAACCAGTTGGAAATAATGTTTCGTCAATTATCTACATATCCAAAATTCAGCTTCCTTGGGTGATTTGAAGGGAGTAGAGGGAGAAAAAAGTGTTCTGGCTGGATCTAACACGCTCACAGCCTCCCACAATTAACGTGTAAAGTGTTGAAATTTTGTATGTTGATAGAGTGCGTACCTAGGGTGTGCTTTTTGGACGTTAATATTTTACCCCCACAATCACCGTTTTTAAGCTACAATTTCATGATTTTTCCTTTTTTTGAAGTTTATATATATATATATATATATATATATATATATATATATATATATATATATATATATATATATGATATTAATTAGGTAACTGAGGAAATAAAAAATGAAAATTTGAAAATTTTGAAAATCTAAAAACGCTTCTCTAAACTAAATATCATAATATAAAATTATTAACATAATGGAGCCAAATTAATTAGAAATCTACAACCATCGTCTTAGAAAACACACAAAAGGAAGAAACTACACACATGTATGTTTAGTATAAATGTGATCGTATTGCGAGTGATTCTATACGCCAACTAAGTTTCGTTTTGGTATTTTATCACAGTCTAATGTAACCATGTGTTTAGTTGTATTTTGTACCATCAAACTGCTACCCAACCATCAAACCGAGCAATTCTCCCTCAAAGTTTCAATCTATATTTTAGGTTTATCTATACGTTGGCATCTTACAAGTAAGCAATAAAGTAGTATGTAACGTCAGATGCAAATGTCCTCAACACATCCTCCTCACTTCACAATAAACTGATATGTACGATGTAAGATAACGGTTATATATATATATATATATATATATATATATATATATATATATATATATATATATATATATATATATATATATATATATATATATATATTTATATATATATATATATATATATATAACTCCATATAGTTGTGTGTGTGAATAGGATAGGAAATATATAGGATAAGAAATTCGACAAACGTTAAATCGACTGTGGTCACAGATGCCTCGTTCTAATCGTTAAATTCTAATATCCTGTAGAAGGGATAACAGTAACTCCTTTGTAAGAAAGGCTTCTTTAATTTAGTTTTCAATACAGCTATATCAAGAAAACTACATACGAATATACACAAGTATAAGCACATAAATATATCTACTGTTTGTAAAAGTATTAGCACATACATATATCAAACACTTACTTTTTTTCTTTTTAATTCATACATTCGCAATATTTACAGAAATTATTTTTAGAAAAAATAACAAATTAAAAACTGAAACGAAGACGACCACTAGCATTCATTTTTGAAAATTCAGCTATTACAGCCACTGTCATGGTAAGACTGAGATCCCAAGAATCTGAAAATGATATTTTCTCAATATATATATATATATATATATATATATATATATATATATATATATATATATATATATATATATATATATATATATATAGGTAGTAACGTACCACAGTAAGATATCATAAAAATATGAATTGAAATGGGTGGGTCAAATAAGAAATTATTCGAAAAAATTATTTAACAATAACTAATTTAATATTATGTTATCTTTTTCTAACTTTCATTCAGTATACACACATCCGTAAGTGAAATCTTATATAAGTTGGCAAGGTAGGTACTATTTTAAGGATCAATATCGTATAATTTTTTTAAAGGACAGCTAGCGTCATAAATTGAAGAGATGATAGTGACGTCATTTCTAAACTAAAAAAATATACTATAAATCCAAATTTTCAGCAGTTATGATTTATACCATTATCAGAAACAAGCGATTGCTTTGATGAGACTTTGTTTATTATTGATCTTTTAATTAAATCTCCCATAAAAAAATGTATGCGTATGAAGTAAAATATAGATTAGTTATTTGTTTCTGTTTTATTCTCAGGCAGGTACTTAAAAAATCACATTTCAAAAATAACGTAATTATATTTTCAATTTTTTTTCCACCGGGATAACTTCTAAATAGGCATACATATACCTATACCTATTATACATTGAAGTCATGTTAGTAGTACTGCAGACAAAGTCGTAACAAAATTAAATAGAAGTCTACGTCCCACCACATCTAATGCTTGTACGTTATTGACAGTCGAATATTCATCTTTTAAATCCTTTATATTATAAAGCATCTATCCATCTAAAATATATATACATATATGCATACACACACACACACACACACACATAAAAACATATTTAAATATTACATCAGTACATTTTTCTGTGTGTATGTGTAAAATAAACTTAAGGTTTTTAGTGCGCATTTCTTGCATAGCAGCAATTCCAATCGATTTACATTTCACACTGATAGGATGTGGGTAAGTTGAATTCGTTTTATATTTATGTGATTTTTCAAATTAGATCTATCATCTTTCAACCAGTTGACATTACGTCTTTGTTCAATCGTTACCACTATATAATGTATAATACATATTACTAAATATTTTTTTTTTACATACTTAATACGTGAATCCTGAAGTAGGCATAAAAAAACTAATCAGTGATAACAACATATTAATTTAGAACATTATTATTATTATTAGTAATTATTCAAACTACTTTTTTAGTTGATTGCTATTATAATAAGCTGAAAAATCAACCACAAGTGATTTGACCAGGTGAAGTAAATTAATTTACTAGATATTCTTTTTAATTACTGATTTGGATACCAACAAAACTGGATTCATACATCCATTTCCTATCATTATGTAAGTAAGCAAATAAACTTGTTCATATGATCAGAAGCTCTAATATACTCTAAAAATAACAATTAAAGTGTTAAATTCAGTGGAAAAATACACTATTTAAGACACATGCTCAATTTATAAAAGAAAAAAAAAACAAAGTGAAGTTAAAAAATAAAAGGAAAATTTGATAATCTTAAACCTAAATAAATTAATAAATTAACTTATTATATTAGATTAAAAAAAGGAGGGTCGTAAATTAGTTTCCAAATGATTACTGAAGACAGCGTTTTTACCATCATTACAATCATCGTAATTTATATTTATGATATCTAACTGAAGAAAGTTGTTATGTAAACGATTTACTTTTAGTCTAATTTTCACTTAAAATTTTTAAGTAACGAGCGCTTTTAGTCTTCTTGAAATATTGACAATTTATTTTAAAATCCATTTCAGAGTAACTTGTAAGTGGTTAAAAACAAATGAAAATACTCGTGATTTACAAAATGTTTTAAATTTTAGTAAGATATTAGTACTTACCGCAAGAAACCACAAGAAATCGAAAATTCCAAAAAATCTGAAGCTTTGCCAGTGTGTAGAGCGTGACTACCTAATAACATAAAAAATATCAGTTACTACTAAAAAGCAATTTTAAGGGGTGAAACACTCTCTTAAACTGAAACATTTAAAAAATGATGAAATTTTGTTTATATGTAATTTACAAAATTTTTAATAATAAATCAAATACTATTTTTTGTAACCATACATCTTTAGGGGATAAAACAACCCGTTCAAGTATCAACCTAAAAACTTAAAAATTGTGAAATTTTATTTATACATACTACTAGCAGCCCACCCTGGTTCCGCTCATGTGTCTATTTCGTTTTCATTTTGGTGTTACATATACCTACATTTTTAGGTACAACTGTTATTATACATATTAGCGAATTTCGAAAACTCGAAATTCAGCTATTACAGTAGGTGTCATGACGCAATCTGAGTCCGGGACTATGGCAGAAATCTGTTTTGAGGTCCCTAGAATACGAAAATGATATTCACTAAAATTTATATATATATATATATATATATATATATATATATATATATATATATATATATATGTGTCGCCACGATAACTCTCGAACGAAACGTCTAATGCTTATGAAATTTTGTGTGCGGACTGGATTCTGAATTCGCTCGGCTAAGTTCGTTAGCCAGACACGTCGGATGCCCAGAAGTAGGTTTTCTGGCCATTTTTTATCATTCGATCCTATCATAAGGCAGTTCAATTTTTACATCGTTGAAAAGGAAAAAAAAAATTATGAAGAAAATATTCTTATAATTTTCTTTCTATTTTAAGTATTTTTCGAGAAAATGTAAATTTTCACTTTTATTCTTTCTTTGTTAGTCTAATAAGTAATTTATATTTATATCTCAGTTCTTTATTAAGTATAAAAATATTTCACTTTTTTATTAAAGAATTTTGTGAGAACAAGTGAAAACTATTCACATATATTTGATATAACACACATACATGTATAGAGTTTTGTTTCTCATTTATTGCATTATAATTAGCATGGTTCTATCCCATGTTAAAAAATGTAAATTAAACAGATTTTCTAAGCTAATGTAATGAAGAATTTTTTTTTTTTTATTGAATTTTTAAGTAAACAAGAAATTGAAGATTATGTTATGATATAATATTATTAAATATATGAAACAAAACAAAGTATGTATAATGTACATATGTATGCACGGAAAAATATTTTGAATCGATTTTGAAAATTTTTTCACTAATAATTAATAATGTTAAAGAATTAAACCATTTCAAATGTATTTAAGGTATTTTATGTGAGGTCAAGGTTTTCGGGACCTAAAACGGCCAGAAATTAATTAACCAATCGATTTTAAAAATTTTTTCACAGTTAGTAAGTTAAAGTATTTGAATTAATTAATTAAATGATGTCCGCAAGAAGCGTACGGACTGCCATAGATTATATGAGATCCTTAGAACCCTTTTCTTACTGTTAGAGTACTAGACTTGTATGAGTTTCGCCAGGATTTACTGATCCCATAATTGTAAAAAATAAACTAAACGACCAATTTTAAAAATTTCTTCACTGTTACAGAGCTAAACTATTTTAGATAGATTTAGAATACATTATGTAAGGTCCGCCAGGGTCCACAGGACCCAAAAGTGTCAAAAATAAACTAACTGACCGATTTTGAAAATTTTTTCACTGTTACAGAGCTAAACTATTTTAGATAAATATCGATTACGTTATGTAAGGTCCGCCTCGGTCCATAGGACCCAAAAGTGTCAAAAATAAACTGCCTGATCGATTTTGAAAATTTTTTCACTGTTACAGAGCTAAACTGTTTTAGATAAATATAGATTCCGTTATGTAAGGTCTGCCAAGGTCCATAGGATCCAGAAGTGTCAAAAATAAACTAACTGACCGATTTTGAAAATTTTTTCACTGTTACAGAGCTAAACTATTTTAGATAAATATAAATTACGTTATGTAAGGTCCACCAAGGTCCATAGAACCCAAAAGTGTCAAAAATAAACTAACTGACCGATTTTGAAAATTTTTTCACTGTCACAGAGCTAAACTATTTTAGCTAATATAGATTACGTTATATAAGGTCTGCCAGGGTCCATGGGATCCAAAAGTGTCAAAAATAAACTAACCGACCGATTTTGAAAATTTTTTCACTGTTACAGAGCTAAACTATTTTAGATAAATATAGATTACGTTATGTAAGGTCTGCCAAGGTCCATGGATCCAAAAGTGTCAAAAATAAACTAACCGACCGATTTTGAAAATTTTTTCACTGTTGGGGAACTAACTATTTTAGATAGACATACATTACGTTATTTAGGGTCCGCCAGGGTCCATGGGACCCAAAAGTGGTAAAAATAAACTAACCGACCGATTTTGAAAATTTTTTCACTCTTACAGAGCTAAACTATTTTAGATAAATATAGATTACGTTATGTAAAGTCTGCCAGGGTCCATCGGATCCAAAAGCGTCAAAAATAAACTAGCCGACCGATTTTTAAAATTTTTTCACTGTTGGGGAGCTAAGCTATTTTAGATACATATAGATTACGTTATGTAAGGTCTGAAATGTCAGTAGGACCTAAAAGTGTCAAAAATAAAATAACTGACCGATTTTGAAACCCTTTTACTATTACCAAGGTAAACTATTTTAGATAGGTACAGGTTGTGTTATCTGAGATCCACAACTGTCCTGCGGATGCAAATGCGGCGTAGAATGCTACACAACGGGTTTTGAATATATATATATATATATATATATATATATATATATATATATATATATATATATATATATATATATATATATATATATATATATATTACATAAAGTCCGCCTAGAATATACGGTCGAGCTGATTTTTTAATGAGGTCCACCGGGATCTTGCAGATCCGAAAACGCCAGTAATAAGCTATCGAACCGATGCTAAAAAATTTCTCACTGCTAGAGAATTAAATTATTTTAGATGGATACAACTATGCTGCACAAAATTCGTTCGGGTTCTTGGGTCCCCAAAACTACCAAAACTAATTACCCAGCTGATTTTAAAAATTCTTTTACTCTTAGAAAGCTAAACTATTTTAAATAGGTACAGGTCTTAGATGAGATCCGCCAGTGCCCAAGATTTGGAAATTCGCTATGTTATGCAGATGCTGCGACAGGGGTATTTCATAGTTATGGCTCACGATTTCATGTGCGTAAAAATATCTGTCTTGTAAAAAAATCATATATTCCGAAATTATGTACGAAATATTATTTGCTAAACGACTTTAAAATAGAGATATTGCCGGAAGTAATTTGTTGTCCCATTCCCGCCCATTCCGGAAGGGAGGGGTTGGAACCAGTAGCTAATAAGGGACTAATAAATGAGTATTTATAAATAAAAGCCAAAAAAATAAAACCCAACAAAAAAGACCATTCCGCTCAAATGTTGCAAAGAATCAAAATTTATTTTGCGATTTTAATGATTCTTAATTACTCTGACTTTACTACCCAGTGGTCTATATTCAGTAATCATTATGACCTTACTACCTTAATAGTCCACAATCACTCTGACTTTACTACCCAGTAGTCCATAATCACTATGACCTTACTACTCAGTGGTTCAAAATCGCTATCACCTTATTACCTGGTGGCCCATAATCACAGTGATCTTACTACTCAGTGGTCCACAATCACTATGATTTTCATATTTTCACAATATCACAAAAGAATTTCAAGACTTTCATTTCGTTGATATCACATGTGGTATGTGAAATTGCAAATGTGATAAAAATAACAACAGTAACATTATGATATCCGTATCACATATTCAAGACTTAGTCTCCAGGAGTAATTAAAATTACTTTTATCCGTTAAATAAAATAAAATTTTCATAAAATTACGTTTTACCACAATGTGATTTTAGTGGCGGGTCTGCTTTTATGTAACGAGCTCCAATTATTCATCGAACTTGAAAACATATTCCATTTTATCCGAGTTCTCAGTTGTGTACATATTTTTCCCATCTGAAGTTTCGGATATTGTGTTAAAAAGAGATTGATTATTCATAACAATTACTCTTCGGCCGAAATATGGTTGTTTTAGATTCACGTAAAAATTCTTGGCCAATATTTCAATCTAACTTTATTCAAAAACAAAAATCCAAATTTAATCTTATTATTAATATGCGTATTATGTGAATATATATATATATATATATATATATATATATATATATATATATATATATATATATATATATATATATATATATATATATTATATGAATAAAATTACCCTTCTTTTGTTTTAGGAGTTGTTCCACCGTA
Source organism: Brachynemurus nebulosus (assembly GCA_035578155.1). NCBI lineage: Eukaryota > Metazoa > Arthropoda > Insecta > Neuroptera > Myrmeleontidae > Brachynemurus > Brachynemurus nebulosus. The sequence continues at coordinate 90,529,906 of JAPWDM010000001.1, read as the reverse complement.
TTAGGTTATACTGATTAAGATTTACATAATTTAAAAAAGTTTTTTTCCTTTACGATATATTTTGCTCGTTTTAGGAGCTCCTCAGGTACATGTAACTATGACTAGTTTAGTATTATATATTAATAAGTATTGAAATATGATTAAAATATTTTTATATCCAATATTTTTTATATTATATACAATTTTTTATAAAATTAGAAGATTATATTATAATCTTTGTCGTTGTATTACAACAACTTTTTGAATTTAATGCACATTAGGATTAAAATGTAGAGAAGATTTCAATATAATCTTCTAATTTTATAAAAAATTGTATATAATATAAAAAACATTGGATATAAAAATATTTTAATCATATTTCAATACTTATTAATATAAGATACTAAACTAGTCAGAGTTACATGTACCTGTGGAGCTCCTAAAACGAGCAAAATATATCGTAAAGGAAAAAAAATTTTTAAATTATGTAAATCTTAATTAATATAACCTAATACGGTGGAACAACTCCTAAAACAAAAGAAGTCAGATTAATACAACATCCACCAAAATCACTAGAAAGTACTGAATAAAATTACAATGTTAGCTAAGGTTGAATTGGTTCAAGCATTTACTGATGAATGGGTGATAATTTTAACAGAACTAAAATGTAGAAAAAAATTATAAAGTTAGTTGCGCTATTGACAAAAGAACTAAAAATTAGCAGTTAAATACTGACATTTGTATTTTTACTAAAGAACTGATTTGCTGAGTCGATTTAGACTTAATAAGATTTAGTAAAACAAATATGGGTCCCAACTAAGCTTTTCACCAAACTTCAGTACGTAAAATGATTTAACGTTGTTTAGTTAAACCACGTTTTGTGTTTTCAAGTGTGGCACTTGCAATGTATTTATTCTAGACCACGCTATATAGTGCACCCACACACCACCTCAAAGTTGTCCGCATTAGCTGGAAAAGGAACTTTGTCTTGTTTGAGCTTTAAGAGTTGTACGAACGACGAACAGAACGACAAAGATAAGCATAACGAACAGAACATAACAGAACGCTGTGCACGGGTGTGGGTGGCTTGTTTGTTGGAAGGAAGAGAGTTCACTATAACGTATGTACATATACTTACATGGCTTTGAAGAGAGGTTGGCATATTAGATGTCCTGGATCTCCACCTACATAAGCAACCACTGGTCCGCATGTTTCTATCCGAACTCAAGCAATTCCTGTGTATCTTCTATTTTATATATATATATATATATATATATATATATATATATATATATATATATATATATATATATATATATATATATATATATATATATACATGTACTGACTGTTCTAAACATAAACACAGGCATATATATATATATATATATATATATATATATATATATATATATATATATATATATATATATATATATATAGTATGTTCGCCCTAAAATATTTTATTAGACTGTGACATAATTTCATTTCCAATAAATGGTACTTAATCACATGCTAACAATGCTGGTTCGTAGCTTTATGAATGTGTGTGAAACGCAACACAATCTCCCCTATAGTATTCCTGTGTTCAGTTATACTGCTGCTGCTTTGGTGGAAATACTTTCTATGTGATCCTGAAGATATTTTCCAAAATACAATCATCCATATCACTATTATATGTTGTTAATTGTTATTTATATGAAACGTTTGATATGGTTGAATGTATATTGAATATCTACAAGGCATTCTACAAGAAGCCTCTCTAAAGCCCATTCATATGCACATATAATATTATTTATTGCGTTGCTGTATGGGGGTATTCTATCTCAATATGCTATCTGGTGAGCTCTGTGAGCTTTTTAATATTAGTCAACAAAACATTTGTATAATGTACATAGGTAAGCAAGCACTGACAATGAGAGAATATTTTGTGATGAGACACCAACATATATATTTGCTTGCTTTGCCTTATTTTGCTTTGTTTTAACTGGTTCAGTTACGTTAAAGTCGTATTTATTAAAACTTATTTATTTTTAATAAATATTTAAAAATTATTTTATTTATTCGCAATGAATTTACTGATACGTATATATTAGAGATGTAAAGATGTAACAAATATTTGTATTGATATTCGCATATACATTCGCGAATATTCGCATTTGGCTATTCTTGATCACTTTCGTTAGTGGCGTACGTAACGATATATTATAATTTATTTTTTGTCACAATTTAGGGCTACTACCGAATGAAATAGACCTGAGTACCCTTTTAGGCCTCTCTGTCTCACACCTTTACGGCTTTACACTAATTAAAATGTATTTGTTTATTTGTATCATTGTTAAGTGTGAGTTATTTGGTAAAATGAAACAATTTATAAATATTAAAAATATTTATAACATAATAATCTTTTACAGACTGAAGGGGAACAAAATTGATCTTAACATCAAATAAAGTTTTTTTAACTCACTCACACTCGAATCGAATAAATTACAATCGGCAACGCATATGAAAAATTGAAAAGCTGTCCCGGTGATTATCGAGAGTGTGAAAGGCTGGGTAATAATAATAACATTAATACAATATTAAAAGATATTGAGTTTTTTATAAGTTTTCTAATATCACTAGAAATTTCTTTTCTACGTTCCATTATTCAAATAACCAACTGTAATTAGCTATAAATTATCTTCCACTAATGCGTGTTTACATTGAGATATGTACATACAATACATATAAATAGGGACTTCCCCGGATTTGCAAAATAAACATATAAATACATATAAACTAGTAGTTGTGTACGTAGACTTTTGTGTGTTTTTGTTTTTGTTTTGATAAAATTAATCTTTTTATTATAAAATTTATATTTGTGGACATTACTGGTTTTTTTTTTTTAAATGAATACTTTTATGGGAATAGGAATCAATTACAGTTTGTAGTATCTACCATAATCGACATTTTATTCGATTACTAACGATTTAGACGGGTGTACGTAGACTCTCGTGAGTAACTGTATATATATATATATATATATATATATATATATATATATATATATATATATATATATATATATATATATATATATATATATAGGGTGTAAAACAAATAACTCTCGTCCTTTTGTGGGGTAATTTATAGCACCCTGTAGACACTAAAACCGCTGGAATTTTTTCGGAATTAACAGTCGCGTCACCCCTCAAAAGGATAAGAGTTATTTCCTTTACACCCTGTAAATAATATATATACACACATACATATGTATATGTATATATGTATGTGTGTATATATTATATACAGGGTGTAAAGGAAATAACTCTTATCCTTTTGAGGGGTGACGCGACTGTTAATTCCGAACAAATTCCAGCGGTTTTAGTGTCTACAGGTGTTATGAGTCACCCTGAAGGGACCAGGTGGTTTCGCAAAGCGAATAAACTTTTAACCTGGCAAAATGGGATGGACTGTATGAGTTGAAAATAAAAAAAAAATACACTTCAGATCAACCGTTTCAAAAATGAACAAATAAAATTTCCAATATAAAATAAATTCAAAAAAGAAACTTTCCGTTTTTGATCCGCTGCACTGCTGCACTATAAAGTTAACAGAGTTAGTCAGGAAAAACGATGGAAAATAGGAAATCTAGGTTTTCTGTAACTTAATTTTGAATTTGTACTTGATTTTCACTCATCAACAAAAATTTAATAGAAAATTATTAATAACGACGAAAATAAATACTTTAAAATGAGCTCCGCGGTGAGCTGTGATTTCGCGGGAAATCGAGAATAAAGAAAGAAAATGTTATTTGTTACTGCGAACCTTGTAGTCACGAATGCTGTATTTAACTGAGTGCCTCGGTATACATACATTAGACAGTAAAAAGGATTAATTATATATTTTTTATAATTATGTAATTGCCAATATGTTCCCATTTATCAACAAATAAAAAAATTGAATTTTTTTTTATATATAAATTAGTTATTCATAAAGAATGAAAAATTTTATTTCTAGGTGGCGCAACCATACCCCCAGCCTTAAAAGACCTAGACTTTTAATAAAATTTATAAGCCGAGGAATAACTTAAGATCAAATAATGTAAATGTAATTTAAATATCTTAATGAAAATAAGGAAATCATAATAAAAGAAATAATAATTAATTATAAAATAAATGTAATTCTGCGGAAATCATAAAAAGAAAACTTTTATTTTTTTTTATATTTTTTTTTTTTGTTTTGGTGATTTTGTAGCTGGTGTGTTCCAGCGCCGACGTTGGAAGGACGAGACTTATTTGTTTTACACCCTATATATATATATATATATATATATATATATATATATATATATATATATATATATATATATATATATATATATATATATATATATAGATATATATATATATCGGGCATATATCAGACATTTTTTTCTTCAGAATCGTGTTCTACGGGTTCGAAAACGGATAGCGCCCCTACTCTCGCTTCTTCCCGTTCTTATCGTATAGGCTGTATAAGTCAAATATTTTCAATTGAAAAATTCGACTAAAAATATTTATTTTTCTACAAATTAATAACAAATATGCCGTTAGTGCTCTTAATAACAGCGTGCAATACTTATATACCCGATTTCCTTTTTTTTCGATTTTGGAATATATCCCGATACTCCCCCCCCCCCGTATACGCTACTGATTTTCGCATTCATAAGGAAGTCCAAATGTTTTTATTGTGGAATTATTTAATTTACAAAGTTAAGCGGAAATTTATAGAGATTGGAGCGAGACGAGCTAACACAAAAATCTCAACTATATTCTCGTGCTCACGTCTTACATCCTGGAGAGTGTATTTCTGCCATTATAATTAAAGAATAAAGCACGGTAAAAAGTACGGGATTGCAGGCTGTTTAGATACAAAATCAGATACACGGTACGTACAGTTTTGTTAATTAAGTACACTGTTACGATACGTTTGGGTTATTAGAAATTTTGAGTATCATATTGTATGATCAATATGCATTTCGATCAAATGCACTAGTAACTTATCAACAACTAAAGTCACAAATATTGCAGGCCCGACGAGAGGGGCCGACAGCCGGGGCTGTCGCCCCGGGGCCCGGGGTCCCAAAGGGGGCCCGAACCGGCCAAATAGGTCTTATTTTTTACCTAATTTTAACTCATATAAATGGATTTTTAGCCAGTAAATATCGTTACGTTAAAAGTACAAAACCTTGTACTTAAGTCCATTTTTTTTCATACATACATACATACGCCTAATTCTGTTTTCACCTAATAGATTGGCCTCCGAAAAAAATATTTACGGAAAAAATTGTAGATTAAATAAAAATTTCATTAGTCTTACCATTTTTATAGTTATGCTTGCACATTTTATTCCACAAACACTGGAAATTTAGTAATTTAGTAGATAAGTTTTGCTTGAAAAAAACCAAACAAAAAATAACTTAGAAACACTAAATAGAAAAATAATTGATTTGAAAAACACAAAAAACAAAAGAACTCATTAAAAACCCAATTTTTTATATGACTGCAATTATGTATGTTACATTATTTTATAAAAGCAGCCAAATAATATTTCTGATTTCTAATTAACAAAACACAAAAATATTAATTACAAGTTATTACATTTCAGTAAAATTTATATGAAAATAGTCATTTTAAAAGGAGTTTCTCATTTATAAAATTATAAAAACCACTATGTAATAAAAGCACATTTAAATAAAAGTTCCATCAGTTAACTTTTTCAATTGATTATGAAATCCAACATTCGTGTTAGAAGTTCTATGAATTATTAAGCACTGAAAAGAATGTCATCTCTGATTTTCAGTTATTTAAAACAAAATCAAAATAACACGTGCTTTTTTTGTTTTGAAATCCAATTATTGAGTTCCAGAAAATATAACAAAATTTTGTTTTATTTTTGGGTAGTTAGTATAAAATTGAATTAATTCTTGTAAAAAGAGAACAAAATTTTTCTTTTTTAATCGTGTTAAATCAAATTTATCTAAGAAAAGCTCATGTAAAAACAAAATTAGGTGGATTTAAATTAAAAGCAATAGATATTATTTCAAAAGTAAAAAATAACATCTTAAATTCCTTATTATTATTTATATTTTTAGAATTGTTACAATGCCACCATGATCGTCTAGGTTCATAAAACCGAAAAACCTACTAATGGTGCATTGAACGAAGCATCCATCTTTTTATTACAAACTATTAAATATAGGAAAATTATTTTGATGACTTTTTGAAAAAAGAAATTTATTTTAGTTATCTTACCTTTTTTCTTCATTTAATAAAAAGATAAGATAAAAGATAATATATATCCTGTGCTAGCGCCGCAATTAAAGATATTATCAACGCCTCTATATTTTTCATCTTTGTTTATATTTCTAAGAATATAAATTCATAACAATGAATTTAAAAAAATACTCTTATCACAGCATCCTGCGCATAGCGAATTTCCGATTACAAAAATTATATTTTCTCGGAAACCAATTTACATAGAATAATAAATCAAAACCTTCCTTATGTGATTTTTGCCCCTCTTTTCGATGGTACAAAATACATTTATATCGATAGAAAGGGAAAAAATAAAGGCATTTATTATGTCAAAACCTACTTTACATTTTATACATCAATAGAAAGAGGAGAAAAAATTCCATTAACTATGCCAAAATCTATTTCATGTTTCGTAAGAAAAACAAGGCTCGGGGTCATACCTCGAAAATGGATAGTTACTGAAAAATTCTAAGAAAATATTCAAATTCTACGTAAAAGGTTGGTATTAGAATTTGCAGATGAAAATAACTTAATTCTCATCAGTAAGAAGTTATGGGAAGAAAAAGAAATTTAGGATTATGTCGATAGCTCCTAAACTATTGGGAAGTTTAGAGATAGCGCTTGAGACATTTACTCTAACCAAATTAAATTCATTACATCACTCTACCGGAAAGGGCAGAATAACCTCTGCCGCGCCAGCTAGTATCTTTTATATATTTTTGTTACATAGGTTTTAAAGGACAAGATTGGATGTCAGTAGTAAATTTAATATTTGACAGGGGGCCCGGGATAGTTGGTCATACTCCAGGGTATACATATGTGTTTGTTTTAATTAAAACTCCAGGTGTCTAACCAGAATTGTTAATAATTTGAGTTATTACCATATTATAGTGCCTGCTCTACACTCTTGGTCAAAGTTCCTCGCCGAAATACTCCCTGAAGGCCCGAATAACGTTACAACACCAACCACGAAGAACTACGAAATGACCTTTTTCTACACTTTTGTATTTATGATTATGTATTTGTATATATAATTATGGGTATAATAAATATAGAAAATCTACATAAACGTACATGGTAAATTTTAAGGAAAGCAATGATACACATAATACTTTTCGATACATTAGTTTACATATAAAAAAAAAAAAAATGAAAACAGGTAAATATTTTGTATGATGGCATGCTATTGTCATCATTCACTATTGGAAAATATGTTTTGTTAGTGAAAATAATATCCCGCGTCACCTATTTATTTAAGAAGTATGACATCAAGTGTGTTTATTTACCGTTTCGATTTGGTGTGAGAATTTATAAATAAAATTGACGATGTGGGAGGGAGTTGGAATATTATCTCGATGCACGTAGTGTGGAGTAGTTTTCTCCCCCGCAGTGTATTGTAAGGTGACTACTAGTTTTCTATAAAGAAGTACACATTACATCTATATACATAATATGACTGAGGAATAAGTTACCCATGTTACCGTTGATGATGAACAAGTGAGATGTATGATGTTATTAGTTATTTCATTTTATCACCATTATCGCATTTTCTCTCATTCCAAATATTTCAGTTGCTTAGCTGTACGTATGTAAATGTTGTTTGTATGTTTAAATATAAAGATATGTTAGTACATGGTACTTACTTACATATGTATCACTATCTTTCCCACTGCTATTGGCGTAATATTCGAACAGTGGCAAACAATATTTGGACAAAGATCTGAACATAGAACACTAGAAGCAAACTAATATCAAAAAAGTGTAGCTCGCTTGGAGTCATTTGTAGGTCTGTCACAGCTTAAGGCATTTAGTCTGTCGGTATCGGTCACCAAATCCATTACAATTGTTATGTATTGTAAGACCTTTGTTACTTGACCTGCACGTTGCTCTATCTCATAATACGTTTTTTGTAATTGTATGTGTGAATATGAACACAGAAGCGAACATCAAACCAAAACCACTGCAAGCAGTGTGTACGCACACAACATAGTAATGCGAAGTGGGGAGGATTTTATGTCACTTTTCTGCTACACTCGGAATACTAACTATCATAATAGTAGTTTGGCCCCTTGGATCTGAATGACGATATTTTTATATATTCAACTTGAAAAATGAACGTCAATTAAAGAATTTTTGAAATATATCTAGCACTAAAACTAAATATGTAGTATTTTACAGTTGATACATTTACATAGGAACTCCAATATAACGTACTCCAATATAATGTAGCGAGTGGTGGGGTACCCCTCTCACAGATTTGAAGACGTGAGATTGTATTTGTGTCAAGGCATACATAATCGTCAATTCAGGAGCGTAGCACATTTATGTGAGGGTCTGAAAAGTTCCCATATTTTCTCACATACACATATTATATAGCATTCACACATAGCCATAGGTACTTATACACAAATAAATATAATTAATGTAAATATATACACATTTACAACTATGTATGAAGTTGTTCAAAAATATTCAGCTTCCTGTGAACTTTTACAGTAAATTTATCAACACCAACAAACAATTACACCAATATACAGACATGTACATAATTATTAGAGATATACAACACGTACATATTATTTCACGTATATGCATACGTAGACAAATATGTGTGTATATACGAGTACACCTCGATTCCACGATTTGATTGATTATGGAAAAAAACAGATAACAAATTTTGATGAAAGTTCCAGAATATTCTATTCGGAAAATAGCAAAGATGTCGAAAAACCGACTTCATTATTTCTACCAAAGAAGGGAGTAAACAGCGGAACTCAGCAAAAGTTCTAGAAAGTTCTATTCGGGATCTAGCAAAGATATCGGGATACTAACTTCACTATCGAACTGGTCTTCGAATAAAAACATAAATAACAAAAAATTAGCAATGTTCTAGAATGTTCTATTCGAGAACTAGCAAAGATATCGAGAAGCTGACTTCACCATCGAATTGGTCATCATATAAAAGCTTAAATAAGAAAAATTGAACAATGTTCTAGAATGTTCTATTCGAGAACTACTAAAAATATCGGAAAACTGATTTCACCATCGGATTTGTCGTCGAATAAAGGCCTAAATAACAAAAATTAAACAATATTCTAGAATGTTCTATTTGAGAATTAGCAGAAATATCAAAAAACTGATTTTATCACTCATCTAATTATTAAATAAAAGATCAAATTGCGGAATTTAACAAGAGTTAAGATACTTTATTTAAGGAAAATATAAATATTATACTTTTTTGCAATTGTATACGCTGGCGTAAATTTAAAACTAAAACGTTTGTATAGCACCACCATTTAACCTTTTTCGCCAAGGAGCGATCTACTGATGAAGTCGCTATCTCAATATTTTTGTTCGTTTCCGATTAGAATATTCGAGAGCATTTCTCAAATTCCGTTATTTAGCATTTTCTTTGATGACCTATCTGATAGTAAAGTTTATTTCTTGATATCTGTTCTAGGTTTTGAATAGAATGATCTAGAATTTTTGTTAAATTCCGCTATTCAACCATTTCTTTAATGGCAAATCCCATAGTAAAGTTAGTTTTTCGATATCTTTCCTAGTTTTCGAATAGAATATTCTAAAACTATTATTAAATTCCACTGTTTGGTCTATTTTTCAATTGATAACCAATAGTGAAGTCGGTTTTTTAATATGGTTTCTAAAAAGGTCGGTTTAGACTGGTTTCTTAAAAGATTATTCTAAAATCGTTATCAAATTTTGCAGCTTATGCATTTTTCTAATGTACTTACAACTACAATGTACAACAGTTGCGTATATGTATGTATTTAGCAGAAGACGTGTGTTCTTATAAACATGCATTTAAGTAAGTGTATATGCGTGTGTATATCAATAATGAAATGGGTATGTGTTCGCATATTATGTTTCTGTACCCCCTTAGAAAAATTTTACTGACGGCCCTGGTGATCCGATATAACGTACTTCCCCTTATTTTGTACCGGCCACTACATTATATTGGAGTTCCTATGTACTTTGTTACAAATCCAGATGAAAAAAATTTGAAAATTACATTAAAGAATTTTTCACTTTTGCTTGTATTTAAACATACGTTAATATTTATAAGTTTATTTTTAATGTGCAGATAAACTGAAACTGAATTTAACACCCGGTATATATTATAATTACATAAAACTCGAATTCAGGATCTCTTGATAACTAGTGTAGTGCCTTATATATATATATATATATATATATATATATATATATATATATATATATATATATATATATATATATATATATATATATATACATACATATATATATATATATGTATATATATATATATATATATATATATATATATATATATATATATATATATATATATATATATATATATATATATACGACAAAAATTTGGAGTAACCAATCGACTAAGGATTCATTTTAAAGCTTAAGGCATTTACTTTCAAATGCTGAGTACGGCTTTGCGAAATTCAATATGGCGGCTCCCATATGACAATCAATTTATATGAAAAAAATTAAAACCACACCAAGATATTTTGGTTCAAATTTGAAGTGCTATGTCTAGTTTCCGATGTATAGACTTCTTAGATCGGTGTTAGAATTTACCTATCATTACACATTTTTTCAATCTTGAAAAACAGGTAAAAACAATAAAAATAAGCGATAATTAACAAAAAAAAAAAAAAAAAAAAAAAAACAAAAACCTGCATTTTGTATATCCTTTTCTTCTATGCCGAACCTGCTAAGAGATGAACCTACTGAATTCATGTCCACCCCTGGAATTAAATTTACACGTCTCAGCTGTTTCTAAGTTCAAAAAAATCGATAACAAACCAATATTTAAAAAATTATTGATATTTTTTTTTCTGAAATTCTACTGTTTGATGCCAAATTTAATATTAGGTTCGCTGGTTGCAATATAAAAATCACAATACAAGTTTTCTTTAACTTGTTTGCTTTCAATAACTATTTCCTTAATATGTAAAAATGACAGACTTTATTTATTTATCCGTCCAAAGTTATTTTGAGAAAACGACAGTAAATAACAAAAAAATGATGAAAGAAGGTCCAAAGTAAATTGCTGAAGTGTGATTACGACTGTTTGCCGAAATATTATTGAGATATGCGGAAAAATGGACGTTAGATTAAAATTTTTTCCTAGGGTCTTAGATCCCAAAGAAAGTCCAGAGTAAACGATTGAACGAATTTTATCCAGAATTTTGGAATATCTGATTTAAAAAGAATTGCACCTACAATTCAAATAAATTTATGCGGGTGGAAATTGGCGAAACTGTAATCACCCATAGCAACCGCACTCAGTTGGTAAGTAAAACAAAAAGTGTTCTCTCGTTTTGTTAGTTCTGTTATATTGTTAGTAGGTCGTTAACAAGGAAGGTGAACGGATATCGTTAGCAGGAACTCAACAGTATTATATAACTTTTTACTAATCTTTTTTTCTGGAGGATGCAAGCGGGAAGCGTAAAAATTGCTTTCTGCCACCTTTGCTACCAAAGGGACAGCTCAAAAAACTGGAAAATATATATGAATATTGAATTCAACCTTTTTTTTTTTTATGTTTTCTCTTTTGTATAAGTCTTGCTCTATACACAGCTAGCTTATGGTTATGACAACGTTTTTCATATAGCTGATATTCGAATGTATGCAATATGATCCAATTAATAGGCACTTACCGACACATTTACGTTTAGGTTTGACTGCCACTGATATATTACATATAGTGTGCTTGTGAAATGAAATGTTTGTGCAATATAAAGTTGAAAATGTCATCCAAAAGCTTCACTATCTATTTAACAGCACACGTAATTCGTTGGATATCACTTTCCATACACACAAATAGATACATACAAACATTTGGCTCGTTACGAGTAACGAACATGCGTTCTTTATCATCTTTCATGCGACTCACGCACCTATTTATACATGTAGGTATCCGTAGGTTCGCACGACACGGCACAGCATGTATGGACTACGAACCATTCTATACTCGAAATAATAAAATACATACACACACTCGTTCCCAGAACCATTTACATTTAAAAACTGCTCTACAAGAGAACTTGCGAAGACACTTACAATGACATAATATATGTATGTACGTACGTACCTACTTTACAATGTTATAGATACGTTGAAACTTAAGAAAGTCGCTGTACGCTACGCTTGTGTTCGTTCATTTTTTATGAACTCTGAAACACTTTCTTTCTCTCTGTATTGCTCATATGTAACGAAAGCACTTTTTTTGTTAAAATAGGTGCTAATGAAATTATTTCTGATATAAATAAAATATGTAACGATTTTTATGATTATTAGAGAAAAATGTATGTATTTATTTATATATCTAATGTTTAAAATAAAATTTTACTCTTTTTACTGTTTTAATTATTGTTGCTGCCTGTTTTAATGAAATTTATTTTTAAATAAAAATTTTAGTAATCTTTCTTCTATGTTCGTGCAAACGAAGTGAGTTAAATAAACAATAGTGGTGAGCAAAATTAGTCTTGGTCTTGCATTTTTTGTAAGACCAAGACCAAGACCAAAACCAAGACTATGTATACCACGAGCAAGACCAAGACCAAGACTATAAATATGGCTGCAAGACCAACACCAAGACTCAAGTGAGCAAGACCAAGACAAAAGCAAGGAAAAAGCAAGACTCTTGCTAAACTATCTAAATAGTTTGAAAGTATAATTAATACCGTAAAGAGAGAAGATTCTGATTTTAGAAGGAAAAAATTCGGTAATAAAAAAATGTAAGAAAGTGCAAGATTTTTTAGCAATACCAAGACCAAGATCAAGACTACATTTTGCAAGACCAAGACCAAGATTCTTAATGCAAGAACAAGACCAAGACCAAGACTGCCAAGTCTTGGTCTTGGTCTTGCATTTGCTCATCACTAATAAACAAACTATTTAGTTGGCCATAATACAGATGTACATATATTACTGAGCTTGAAAGTTACTTACCCTAACTTAGAAGTGATTTCTAAGCCATTTTAGAACACGTTACTGCACTTCTTTCGCTTTAGTTTCTATCAACTGCTAAAATTATAAATACTAAAACTACTATAATTTAGTTACGCATAACTATATACTTTTAAGTAATAACTTCTGTGTCAAAAGTTATAGAGAATTAAAATAGTACAACCGAAAAAAACAAAAGCTAATCATCAAACCTCTTGTAAAGTAATAATAAAAATTATGTAAAATAAGACCCACAAAAACTTATTTTAAATATACAATATAAGTTAATAGGTGAAAGCATTGGGAAAAGTACTTTATCTTTGTAACTCAAAAATTTGCAATGACATAAGCAGATAAATGTGTGCAGATGTTGAGGGGACTACATTTAGGACAAGACAAGAAGTCAAAATTTAATTCTAAGTAATGTACCTAAATAAGCCGATCAAACTAGATGGGAATGTCTGCAGAGTTTGTAGTGTTGAAGCTTTTATTAATAAAATATACTTCACAAAAAAGAAGACTTTTATTTAAGTTTAAATATTTTTTACTATGATTTTCGATTCAACAGTCATTTAATAAAAACTTATTTTAAATATGTAATGTAACAATAAAGAAAATTTTACGTAAGCCAGCAGTAAAATTCACATGTTTCTACTTTCTTTACTTTATTTGATTTAATTATTAAAACTATTAAAGACTAAAAATTTATTAACAATTTACAAAGTTGTTTGTGTAATACGGCAAAATTTGGGTGTTGTAGCATATGTGTATGTTAAAACGAGCTCCAACAACCAACCATACCTAACAAGCAAATATATTGTGGTCTTAGGATGTCTCTAAACGAAATTATATATATATATATATATATATATATATATATATATATATATATATATATATATATATATATATATATATATATATATATATATATATATATATATATATATATATATATATGTAGGTAGGTAGGTAGGTAGAAAGACATTTCTACATCGACAGCAACGTACAAGCAGTCATAGAAGAATGAGAAGAAGGTAAACTTGGCCTCACTTTCCGCGCGAAATGTGGGTGCCTAGGTGGGGTGAATGGATAGGTTAGTTGATCCCCAAACATGTAGATAATACACATACAGTCATGTGTAACCAACACGTTCATACACAAAATGTCACTATTCATGTTGGTTCCGTTAAAGAGGGAACATTCTCAAATCTATAATATATCTAAAATTAAACAAAGATACAAAGCTCGTTCAGTATGTGTCTCATATGTTTCTTTTTCTTTCTATAGGCTTCTATTATATTTTGTGTTTGGTAGAAATACTAACTTGTGCTTTACAAATACAAATATATCTTTCCAATACATACATACATATAAAAGCAGCATCTTGTGGGGGTGGACTTTACTATCTCCTTTTCATTTCTCTCATCCTATTTTCGTTATACCATCAGTTTCGTCGTAAGCATCGATGCTTGTTTCAGACCAGTTCAAAGTCTGATTTACAATATAATATTGCAAATAAAATAGGAAATTGTTCCTAACGAAATTTTAAAACGACTTAGTTCTCAATGAGCTTATGAGGCTATTTTATAAAATTTATATTTCGATGCGGTTTAATATAAAAACTTATAACTTCAATATAATTATATAAACAAAATCTCATAATTAATTTTGTTACATTACTAAAATACCTTAGTTAGGTTTTCTTTATTATTGAAAACAATTTAAACACAAATTTAATACATTTTAGAAATATACCTACTAATAATAATTAAGTGAATGCAATCGCTTGCTATAGAGCTCTGCTGCATTGTCGAACTGGAGCGGTCATTATAGAGTGGAGTTAGTGACTACAATAAACTCAGATCAAACTTTCTGGTATTAATCTTTATTTCATAAATTCAAATTTTTATGTAAAGTAAAATTATAGTATCTAAAGGTAGAAACATTATTTCTTAAAACCTTTTAAGTTGGCTGCGACAATAATATTTGGTTGGAAAAAGATTTGTCGAATATTTGTCGAATTTT
This sequence comes from Brachynemurus nebulosus, assembly GCA_035578155.1. Classification (NCBI taxonomy): domain Eukaryota; kingdom Metazoa; phylum Arthropoda; class Insecta; order Neuroptera; family Myrmeleontidae; genus Brachynemurus; species Brachynemurus nebulosus. Next base: position 90,514,646 of record JAPWDM010000001.1, on the reverse strand, counting down.
TTCTTACGATCAGTGTGATTTCTGATATTTTCTGATCAATAATATTTTATTTTAAATTATATTACATATTACGAAAAGATAATATTCTTATATTTGCCCATTAAATTTTTAATTAACCAGCATTTTATTTGTCGTTATAATGACTTCATGTTTGATAATATATATACTTACTAGTGGTGGAGAACTATCGATAGCACTATCGATAACTATCCATAGTTTTGACTATCGAAAACTATCGATATTTTTTTTTTACTATCGATAGTTTTCGATACTTTTTTTCAGTCATTTCGTTTACTTATAAATACTAAAGATAATAAAAATTTCGTAGAAATTATAGCCAGAAATATAAAAACAACCATTTCAAGGGAATTTCCGGGCAAAAAGGAATAATTCCGCCCCGGCGTAAAACCGACGACCTTTTGTTTTTTTTTTTGCTCGCCGGCTATCTAAATGCCGCTCAACTTGGGTATCAAAAACTATCGATAAACTATCGATAACTATCGATAGTTTCATGACTATCTAACTATCGATAGTCGGGACTATCGATAGTTCTCCATCACTAATACTTACTACTAAAAGAAGGTAAATACCAGGAACTTGCATAACAACTACGATCCTAATTCATATAATTTTACATCAAACTCAACACATCATAGGTATGTACATAAAATAATAAAAGGAAGAAAGTAAAGCCTAGACGTTGTTAAATCTGATACAAACGGAAATCCTAGTTAGTTTTTTTCCTAATAACAACGACGGGAAACCAAGTACGGTAGCCAAAAAAACCTCTTCTAAAAGATTTTTCCACAAGCTCAGTCAGAGTAATGTTAATAATGCAAACTTTCATGTCTCGTTGATGTATGGTGCGGAAAGATTATCTTTTAGATATAAAACACTCACTTAAGTATGATTAAGTCTAATGAAAAATATCGATTATAATAAACGCTCTAACGTTTTGTAGCATTAGTTTTTTTTTTAAATCATGTAGATTGATCGTTATTTATTTAATTACTAGAAAATAATTATTATAAAAATTTAATTAAATACAATTACATAATAACATGCTGGTGACATAGAACATATCTGGATATTAATATTTGTACAGTGTAATACGGACAGGTAATGGTGGTTTTACCTATATCGCGTTATATAAGTCTGCCACGAGTTCTGTTAAGCCCGTTGCTATCCAACAAAGCTTTTCTGTTACGTATACAAACATATATATATATATATATATATATATATATATATATATATATATATATATATATATATATATATATAAATTCATATATGTGGTATAGGTACATGTTGTACGTATACATATGTATATATGATTCCATATCCTTGTATTATATTCCTCATTCACGTTTTCCATCCTCAATCCTCAACTATTGCCCGGCAAAACCGATCGAAATATTGTAGTTCATGAAGGGTGTGGCTATCATATTCATCCTCATATTGAATGGACAGACGAACGGACGATGGTTGATGCAGAACATTCATCTCCTACTCTTATACCGTTTTCAATTTAAGGCATAAAACAACCCATTAATTATTTTTCAGACAATATGTACCTGTAGAATAAATATACATGATAATAAAAATATACATATATGCAAATTTTGATCAGACTATTGATGAAATTTTAAGATAATAAGTGTACTCAAATTCAGTTTTTCTTCTCAATACTTCAATACAGAATATTCATTTAAATGGGTGAAAAAATATCAAAATCAAAAAATCATAATATATTTTAAGTGAAAAGTTTCAAAACTAGTGTGTTTTCTTTGATCATATTTAGGCTCCCAACTTCTATAGTATTCCGTAGTTTGTAAATATCTGACATGACACCTATGGTAGAGCAAGCTTGATGAAGCGGTATATTGAAATTACCGTAGACTTTATTGTAATTTTAATGCGATGAAGAATTTATTCTACGATGTACAAAATGTAGCTTGCTATCAAGAACGTACACATATGTAAATTTTAACCTAAGAGAAATTAATTGCAATCAAAATTTACGAATTATTACATACTGCATAGAGGAACATGTTCCAAAATAGTATCCGAAATTAGTCTCTGTGTGTTCTCAAGTAGTTTTTCTTTCATAGTATAAATTTTTTCTTAAATTAAAATAGGGAAAGTTTGGGTGATTTTTTGATTATTATAATAAGGAATTTTTGGAATAAATGATCACCATGTTACATCAAAATTTTTTTGTTTTTTATTGGCTACGTACGTTTCGAGAATAAAATCTCATCTTCAGGCCAAAATCTTAAAATATTAAAACCAACATATTAAAGTACTAAACGGTAATACAATAAATCAAATACTTACCATTTTTTCAAAAAACAAATCAATATAAAGAATTATTGTAGTTATTAAGATGAAAAATTTTTTAAAAAAAATTACACAATTTTAAAAATTTAAATTAGGGCAAAAATTTTTAAGAAAATTATATTGTTGAAAAAATAAATAAAATAAAATACTTTTTAATGGTATTAAGTCAAACATTGAAATAAATTAACAATCAATAATCAAAAATTGCAAAAATTACAAAAAACTGAAATAGACAATTGAAATAGTCCAAAATATTGGCAGGTTAGATCGATCTAACAAGAAAAGCTCTTTAAGTAAAAATTTTAATATGACTGCATACGTATAGTACAAGAAAAAGTAACGAATCCTTTTTTTGTCGGTCGGTATGTCGGCCATCAAATACATTGATATCGCCTTTCAAAATTAGGATAAAATTCAAATTAGCTTGATTAGTCAGAACTATAGCAGCTTTAAAAAGACTATTTTTAAAGAGCTTTCTATTGAAGTGTATAAATTTACAACTGAAACAGCTTAGGTAAATATGATAGAAAGAAAGAAAGCTCTTTACAGATATTTTTAAAGAGTTTTCTATTGAAGTGTAATAATTTTGGATTGAACCAGCTATGTAGGCTCCTCAATTAAAATTGTGGGTAAAAACGGCGATTATGCTTTGTTATTTTATAATTTGAGGGACTATATATATGAAATTTGCATTAAAAATACTAGCTTACCTGTTACCGTTTAAGAACATAACTTGTCGCTGATGCCTAGCTCACTGATGTATGACTGGAATTTTAAAAATTTAATGCAAACTTTCTGTGTTCTTAATAAAATTATCCAAAAACAGTGATAAATAGAGGAAAACGTGGACCTAACTATGTACTATTTATTAATTCTTATAGAATTACTACCTAAAAATGTCTTAAAATTTACTAAAAACATTGTCCTGTTTAATAATCTAGATTCTAGACGACAATGCTATGATTATTATTTCGGTATTCTAATTGATTAATAAAAAGTAGAAATTTTGAATTTGTGCGTAACTCAGATTTAAATTACACATTCAAGTCAAAATAATTTGTAGCTCAAAGTTCAATGTCTTTGAAGATTTTATTATTTCGTCCAGGTGGTGTTTAGTCAAAAATATATAACTTCATCTTAAATATCTATTAGGCTATTGACTATGTAGTTGAATAAGGAACTAATTCGTAACAGCTGTTTTATTGTTTCATATATTAAGTTGTACCCCAAAGATAATAAATTCACAAAGTGCTATTAAATTTAGGCGTGGATTTTTACGAAAGACGTAAATTTATCGACTCTTAAGTTTTTTAACTATAACTCAAAAACTATGCATTTTTCGTAAATACACATGATATGATTTTTTGTAGAGAATTAAATTTCCTATCGAAATAGCACTTTATGAACTCAAAAAAATTTTTTCAACCGAATAAGTCAAAAAAGCTATTTAAAAAAAAACAACAAATTATACCTAAGATCATATGAATATAAAAATTTTTATCAAATACTTTTATTATTATCTCTGATAAAGCAGAAGTGTTTTCTGCACTGAATAAAAATAATTTTTGCGTGTAAAAATTACAAATAACTTGATATAAAAGTAAAAAGTAATAAAATTGTAAAAAAGTAGATAATTTTGAACGACTCTATCTCAGCCAGTTTTTATCGAAAATATTTTTATCGGTCACCATTCTGACGGGAATTACATCAGCTTTCCTTTTTGTGAACCAATGCCTATACCTAAATTCACTCAGAAAAAAGTGCTGCACAAAAATTTAAAATAAAAGAAAAATTGAAAAATTTCCGCTTTTTTTAAAATAATTTTTTTGACTTATTTTCTTGAAAAAAAAGTTTTTTGAGTTCATAAAATGCAATTTCGACAGGAAATTTAATTCTCTACAAAAAATCATATCATGTGTATTTATGAAAAATGCATAGTTTTTGAGTTATAGTTAAAAAAAAAGCGTCGATAAGTTTACGCCATTCGTAAAAATCCACGCCTAAATTTAATAGCACTTTGTGAATTTATCATCTTTGGGATACAACTGAACCTATGAAAGAATAAAACACCTGTTACGAATTAGTTCCTTTTCCCTTTGTTTTTTTGTACGTAGCCAATAGCCTATATTTTTCATATCTTAATTTTCGAATAGAACATGTTGCTGTCTTTTGTCTTGAGCTGATTGTGAGCTGATTGTGGGTATGTGATTTATAAGCCCAATTTTAGTTAGACCAGTATCTATTTATCAATGTTTTTGAGTAATCTAGCAACATAAAATATCAACATTATATTTTGAAAGTTTAAGAAAAATCTCAAGTTACGACTTTTAAGAAATATAGGTAAATTTTTAACGTAGATTTCATGTATATATACCGCAAAACCGTCTAGACCCGGACAGGGAGTCTAGACCCGGACACTTTGTACCAATCTTCAAAGTAAGTAGTTTCTATATTAACCTGCTACGATAAACATTTCTTCTTGGCGTCAATAGAGAGAGAAAAACATCCTCTAAACAGCTGTACCAATAAAAACTACGGATTTCAACTTTTACTATCTCATTTTACAGGATTAAAAGTTTTTCAAAGAAATAAAATGTGTGTCTAACTTAGACATGTAGTTTTCGTCATAATTGTCATATTGTTTTAATTTTGATATGTATGTGTTCAGAATTTTATCGCGCATCATTTAATGATGTTTGAAGTTATATTCGATGTATATATAAAAAATACATGCTATATACATATATCCCTTTAGACCCGGACATATCAGTTTATTACACTATTGCCGCGATTCGTACTGGCTGTAACTTCCACTATTCATACGTTATATTCCCGCCAGAATTACGCGGTTTATACCTCCTTCTGGTGTTATATCGCATGTTTACTTCATAGAGAGGCATACTATGTATTGACCCCTCTCTCTTCCCACAAAATGTTTTGAAGCCTTTGACAGGTTCAAAGACATTAATTAGACGATATAAAAAACTGTCCTAACCCCGACGGGAGAGGTTAGTTTGCATGTTATTACATTATTTAAGTAAGTGTCCGGGTCAAGACGGATTTGAAGTGTAGACCCGGACACTTACTAATTATTTTTAATTTTTTTTTATTTTTATGTTGTTTTTAATTTTTTTTATTTTAATAAAACAAATGGGTCATGGATATAACAAATAATATACGCTCTTTCTAATGGTAATACTTTTATTGGTGATATCTATGAAGGAAACATGTATAAACATAAAATTATACCAAAAAATGATATATAAATTTTAGTGAATATTATTTTATAATATATATATATATATATATATATATATATATATATATATATATATATATATATATATATATATATATATATATATATATATATATATATATATATATATATGTGTGTGTGTGTGTGTGTGTGTGTGTGTGTGTGTGTGTGTGTGTGGGTGTGGGTGTCCGCACGATAACTCTCGAGCAAAATGTCTTACTTTTACGAAATTTGATGAAAATAAGTCCCAAACCGTTGGACGACTTCGTTAACCAAACACGTCCGATGCCCGGAACATGGTTTTTTTTGGCAATTTTCGTGAAAAAAATTAGTTTTTTGCCAAAATTTCTACTTTTCCAAAAATTTTTGTGACATTTTTTTACACCATTTATACCATGGGTAGAAAAAATTGAACAAAAGTCTTTATACTATTATTCTATGTCAACTAGTTTCCGAGAAAAACTAATTTTTGTAAACGGAAATTCGCTATATTATGCAGGATGCTGCGACAGGAGTATTTTAGATTTTCTAGGTTTATTGTGCAATGTATGAATCCTGGGTCGAAAAAACTGTTCATCTTTTGAGGCGATCCACGCATTGATTAAATTTTTACTTCGCCATAAGCACGAAAGTCCAGGACGTGTGCTGTTGGCTGAAACAAGTGACGGTCGGAGAGAGTAACATCGGGAGAATATAACGAGTGGGATAGGACTCCCCATTTCAACCTTTCTAACTATGTTTTGATCAACTGTGTGACATAGGGTCGAGCATTGTCATGCCACAAAATAACTTTATCGTGTCTCTCGTTATAGTCGTTATATTGTGGTCGTTTATCTTTCAATACTCGGTTTAGACGCATTAATTGTTTTCGATACAGATCGTCTATGATTGTTTCAGATCGTTCTTAAGTGTTAGAACTACTTATAACATGTTCTTTCACTAATAGCGATCTCGCCATAAGTATTTGAGAGTATTCGATGAGCCTTAGCCGCAGATTTCTTCATACTGAAACAGGAAATTAAAACCTCCCGTAAATGACGAAAATTTGGCTCATAAAATGACATTTTCAATCGAGAATAACTTTACGATGCCGACATAAATCGAGTCACGTTTAGTGATGAGCAAATGCAAGACCAAGACCAAGACTTGGCAGTCTTGGTCTTGGTCTTGTTCTTGCATTAAGAAACTTGGTCTTGGTCTTGTTAGAGCAGTTTGAGTCTTGGTCTTGGTTTTGGTCTTGCAAAATGCAGTCTTTGTCTTGGTCTTGTCTTGGTATTGCTAAAATATCTCGCACTTTCTTGCATTCTTTTATTAGCGAATTTTTTCCTTCTAAAATCAGAATTTTCTCTGTTTGCGGTATTAATTATACTTTCAAACTATTTAAATAGCTTAGCAAGTCTTGTTTTTTTCTTACTTTTGTCTTGGTCTTGCTCACTTGAGTCTTGGTATTGGTCTTGCAGCCATACTTATAGTCTTGGTCTTGGTCTCGCTCTTGGTATACATAGTCTTGGTCTTGCAAAAAATGCAAGACCAAGACGAGACTGCAACCCAGAAGACTAATTTTGCTCATCACTAGTCACGTTTTGATGAGGTTACGTTGAGAAATGCCTGAGCTTATTGTAAGACGTCTACATTTATTTATTTTTACCACTGCATACCGCTAAACCCATTTACTAGAAAACGGCGGAAGCAAAGTTATACACCTAATATATTTGCCCTGGTTTGAATTTTATCTCCAATTTTAATTGGAAAATCTCTCTAGTGGGTGCAACTTTAGATTCACACTCTATTAATCTTTTTGTACAGAAAAGTGTAACGGCAGCAATATAGTACCTACTTTTTTAGCTCTTGTTGTTGAAAGAAACTATTGAGAGAATTCAGTGTTCAGACTTGTGATTTCCAAAAACTGAAGTAACCGGATGAACTGCAATTCTAAAGAAATTTAAAAAAAAAAGGTAAAATCTTCTGTCTTTATCTTGTAAAGGGTATTGCGACAGTTTATTGGCTAACTTACGTCAAAACTTTTTCTTGACATTTTCACTGTAAGGTATACGTACATTTATCTACACTGAAGGAAACAAATATTTGCTATAATTAAATTTTCCGACAAATAAAATAAACCTACATCTACTTGTCATTAACATTAATATTCTTATTTCTTTATTTGTCCTTCGTTTGTTATAATTATTTTTTGATAATACCAGAAACTAAGTTCGCAGCATATTATACCACCGCACTTTGACCTTTCTTTCGGCAATTTCTTGCTGATTTTGATGACGCATCCTGTACGTATGTCATATTAACATCACATTTACTAGTAACTACTTTTAGTTATTTATAAGAATAGAACTCTGAAAGTAAATGTTATATTAGACAAATAGTATGTATGTGTGTATGTACAATATCGTAGTTAAATTTTATAGAGTATCTAATATAGTATTAGCAAGTAATATGTTATATCAGCTTATATTTCTGCATGTACTTGTATGTATGCATATCTGGCTTGTATTAATGTTAACGATGTTAACATTCGCGTGTTCTGCTTTTGATAGAGCACCATCAATCTATCTTAAATACTATTAGTATATTTATATTCATGTTGCAACATTATTATGAAAATGAGGAAGATGTAATTTTATGAAACAATTAGTGAGCTTAATTCCAACTTAAAAAATACAATTTACCACAATACTAGCTAGTTTCACGTCTTGGAACATAGTTACAAAATCTCACTTGTCAACTAGGTATCATCTACCAAGTACGCCTTGCTGTAGGGAATGGGGTACATGACCGATAAGCCTGTTGTCTAGCTTTTAATGGTACAGTTTCCCATGAATGTGCCCGAAATGATTTGTGCAACAGCTTTCCCTGTTGTGACATATACATCTTTGCCTGATCTTTAATTGACTTTATAACCAGTCAAAAGTCAAATCCCCTGTCGTAGCATCTATAAAATACAGCGAATTTCCAGAGACTGGACACTGGCGGATCTCATATAACAACCTGTATCCATCTAAAACAGTTTAACTTTTTAACAGTGGAAAAAATTTCAAATACGGTTGAGTAGCGCTAATTTTTAGCGCTTTTGGGTCCCCAGAACCCTGGTGGCTCTTATATAGTATAGCCTATATCCATTTAAAATAATTTTTTAACGATCAAAAAATTTTCAAAATCTGTTGGTAGTTTATTTTTGGCGCTTTTGGGACCCCTGGACCCTGACGAACCTCATATAACATAACCTACTCGTATATCCATCTAAAATAGTTTAGCTCTTTACAAGTGAACAAATTTTCAAAATCGATAGTAATGCGTTCTTGAAAAGTTAGTTAATTTTAATTTTAAAAAATGAAACAGATATAAATATTAGTAAGGAGGTTAGGTGATATTATTCAATTGTTTAAGGATAGGGTTTGGAGAGAAAATCACCAATAATTACTACTAAATATTGACAATTTATTTCGCAACGTTTCGAAACCTAAAGTTTCATCATCAAGCGTACTGTATACATATAAAATACCCCTGTCGCAGCATCCTGAATAACATAGCGAATTTCCATTTATAAAAATTCGTTTTTCTCGGAAACTAGTTGACATAGAAAAAAAGTTTAAAGACCTTTTTTATGTAATTTTTTCTCCTCTTTTAAATGGTGTAAAAAAATTTCGCAAAAGTTTTTGAATAAGTGGAAATTTTGGCAAAAAACTAATTTTTTGCAAGAACAAAAACCAAGTTCCTGGCATCCGACGTGTTTGGCTGAAGAACTCATCCAAGATTTTTGGATTTCCAACGTTGTCACCAAATTTTGTAAAGCTAACAATTTTTCCTGAAGAGTTATCGTGCTAATACATACATATATACATACATACATACATACATATATATATATATATATATATATATATATATATATATATATATATATATATATATATATAAATTTTAGTGAATATTATTTTCGGTTTCTAGGGACCTCAAAACAAATTTCTGCCATAGTCCCGGGCTCAAGTCGCGTCATGACACCTACTGTAATAGCTGAATTTCCAGAATTCTTTCTGAAAATTCGCTAAAAGGAGAGAATTATCATATTTAACAAGAATAAGAAATTGAAAACAGAAAAAATAGAAAAGAGTGAACAGTATATATGCAAAGATTAATATTTACATGCATTGTAGTTGTTATTATCATACACAAAATTATTGTACATAATGAAAATCAGTAAAAGTTTAAAAAATTAAAAGTTATAATATCATATGAGTTTAAAAACAATTAAAAATTAGTTTGTTAAAATTGAAATTTAAAATTAAAATGAGAAAAGTTTAAAAGACAGTTAATAAGTTAATAAAAAGTTAATGGACTAGAAACAAAAGAACCTAAATTTTTGTCGATACATGTGAATTTGGCTTATTGCAATAGTTTCCCTGCAGTACTGCAGATGAATTCATAGTTGGTAACATATGAAATGTCATTTTGATTGTTTATATTGTGATATTCAGTAGAGATCCACAAATTTTTGATGTTGCATCGCCTTTCAAAATTTTTTTCTTTTTGTAATATGCTCGCATTGACAAAATCAAAACGATGGTCCATAGTGATTGAATGCTGAGATAAACCAGTTTTTTCTTCTCCTCTTTTTATGTCCCACTGGTGTTGCTTTACACGACTTTCTAGTACTTATTGAGACGTTTGGCCCACATAAAGACTAGGACAGTTTATACAGCTTACTTTGTAGACCAGGGGTGAGCAAATATTTTGATAGTCGGGCCCACATTGCAGATGAAAATTTGACCTCAGGCCTTTAAGTACCTATTGCTTAATATTTTATTTAAAATTTTTTATGCTCCAATTTATGTTAGACAAAAACTAATATTTGTGTGTTTAATAATAATATATATTTATATACAATGCTTCATGGGCCAGACAAAATTCTACCGCGGGCCGCTATTTGCCCAGGCCTGTTGTAAACGATATTATTTTGTATTTTGATGGGTATTGATGGTTTTAATTTTGAATGGAGCATAAGTTTTATGGAATTAGGATAACTATAGGTATTAAAATTATGTGTTTTAAGGTAACGGGAGTGTGCTGGTATTTGAGTATTAATATATGGAATTAGAATAAATGTCTTTTTAGCCGTAATATTGTCTGTGCGAAATGACTGGTGATTGTAAAGATGATTAACAAACTAATAAAAAACACTACTCATTTATTTTACAAACATCAGTCATCTCGCACAGACAATAATACAGCTAAGAAGACATTTATTAAATATAATAATTTTATTAACATTTATTAAATATGATAATTTTTTCTTTTTTTTTTAAATGTATACAGTACGCCTGATGATGAAACTAGGTTTCGAAACGTTGCGAAATAAATTATCAATATTTAGTGGTAATTATTGGCGACTTTCTCTTCAAACCCTATCCTTTAGATATAAGTATTGTTATTGTAATAACAAAAACGATGAAGCATTTATCGTAAAGAAATTAAACAAATTTTTTAATGTTTCTCAGAAGCCAGTTCACTTAGAACAATGTTTTAGGAGCTAATTTTATCTAATTTCTTATGCTCTTTTCGATGGTTAAAAAAAATTTAACACTTTTTTTTGAAATCTGGCCTTTTTTTGCAAAAAAACACAGAATGCAAAAAAATGGCCAAAATTTTGGCTTCTAAAAATCGGATATATCTGGCTGACGAATTCATCCAAGTTATTAGGGCTTCGTTCGAGAGACACAGATATACATACATACATACCTACGTATATTTACAATTAGGGATGTTATGGATAGGAAATGTCAGATACGAATACGGATACGGATATTTAAAACATCTTTTTCGGTTTCGGTTACGGATATATAATAATATCGGATAATGTTTCGGATACGGTTTCGGTTACGGATAATTAATTATTTCGGATATCCGGTAATTTCGGTTACGGTTTCCGATATCCGTAACATCTCTAATTTACATATATCTATACATAAAGTAGGTCGTGTTAATAAGGCTCACTTAACATAAAAATATAAATTAAACCGAAGTTAATCAAATTTTTTTAAAAATTCCAGTGTAATAAAATTCACAGATTAGAAACAAAAGTATATATATATATATATATATATATATATATATATATATATATATATATATATATATATATATATATATATATCTATATATATATATATATATATATATATATATATATATATATATATATATATATATATATATATATGTGCTTTCATATGACAATATTGTAATAATAATCACAGTTTAAAAAAATGATTTTGGGCCTTTTTTCATACATGTGCTTTTAATAAGGCCCATAGCCGTTTCAGTACATTTATCAATTTTTCTTTATTATATTTATAAAAATTAAATAGAAACTGTAATTAATTCACACAGTTGATGCAAAAATAATCGTCTTCGTCATCACTTGTAAACCCAATGCAGTTTTTATGGGCCCAGTCACCACATTTTTGACACTTTCGCATGTTCAATATTTCTGGGAGATTGCAAACTGAGCAAAAGCAGTCCGCTTCAATTATATCAATTTCGATATTAGTTGAATTCGAGAATTGCAAATTCTGATTATAAGACGAGGTTGATGGCTGTGGATCCTGATGACAAGGCAATATTTGAGACTCAGTATTATTCAGAATTTTCGATCCAGTTTGTTTCGATTTGGTTTTTGTATGAGATGATGTTGATAATATTCTTTAGAAAGTTATTTTAACAAAACTACTTTAACTTTTATATAAAAATAAATTGTGTAGAGAAACACCCTATATACATATTAATTGTCTAAACGGACGACGTTTGTGTATTGTCCGGTTAAAGAGAAGTCGGTGTACTTCACCTTGATGAGGAGGTTTTGCAGTATTTTTTACCATTTTGGAAATGTCTAACAACGAAATTGCTGTAAACTTTTGCAAAACAATGAATCAATATTAAACCGCTGCTGTCAGAAAATATTTGTTATAAGAAATTAATAAAATTAAAACTAAACCAATTTTGAAAATATTTAAGCCTTTTTTTCGTTTATTCAGAAGCATTTTTGGTTTTCCCATGATTTTTTGGGTTTGTTCACATCGAGTTTTTCTTCGCTCAAATATTATTATAGTTTGATTAGGACATTTTTGGTTTGCTTATATTTGGAAGTTATTTTTTATGACCGAGTTTCTATTGTACATGTCCAGAACTCGTTGGTCCAGGTTCTATTCAAATCGTTTAGAATAATAGTTCAATGTAAAATGTTTCTCACTTGTGATTTTAAAGTGGCGTGTGGATAAACGAAACTTGGGGATAGACAATTTGAACTAACAATGGACAAACAAATGAAGTAAAAAAATTAAAAAATTCCAAAAAAATGGTGCAAACTTCACATTTTCTGAAAATTTTAATAATTAATTATAATTAATCAGTGGGTGGACAAACGAAACTAATTGCTGGACAAACATGAACAAACGAAGAACAAACGATCTGGGTGGTTTAAAAATTTTTTTGCAATTTGTGGGTGTCAGTGGCAAAAATTTTCAAAAAAAGTTTTTGGGCCGCCATTCCGAAACAAAAAGTGGACAATCGAAAATTTTTATTGGACAATAATGGACAAACGTGGACAAACGAATGCGTACACTTAAATCGAAAAATTCGCACAAGTGAGTGCCAACTTCACACAGTTTAATAGGAATCACACCCAAAACCAGTACTTGCAAATAATATTATTTTTGCATTTGTATTAATAACATTAGTTTTAGTTTGCTTATATAACAAGGACGAAAACGAAATTCAAAGAAAAATATCATACAATAAACAAAACCCAAAACAATGAATTTCAAACACGGCATTGCCAGAATAAAACAAAATAACACAGCGCCCGCCAGATATGTTCAAATAATGACACTCCCTACGATATCTAGAACAATTAAAGCATCATAAGTTCAAGAAAACACAGTAGTATGTCTGACTAATATTGTGTTTTAAGAACAAATAGTGATATTAATTATCCATTGTTTTATTGAAGCTAATGTATTGTATGTGTGCGTCGGCATAGCACGACAGTTACCAACTACCTAGTGCGATATTTAATATTATAATAAATACATATATTGTACAGAACGGTTTGAAACAAAAGGCCGTCTCTAGGTATATAAACACATGCTATGTTATTCATCATATCACAATGTAATAATAATAATAATCAGTTTATATATTTAATGAATCATTAATATGTGCATTCAATATCAACTCTTTAATACAATGAATCTATCAAATAATTCGTTAAAAATTTAATTTTGCTCTACTTTTTACATATAAAACGTGTAGTTTATCAAATACTCTTCGTTAAAAATTTATAGACACTATGAAGAGTGAAGACTATACCTTTTTTAATAATAATAATTGGTATTTACGTATTGTAGCGGAGTGAGCGTGACGAGTGAAGCTCCTATAGAGCAATTTATATGACATTTTTCGTTCGAGCATAACTTCGTCATTCTTTCACTGGATTTTAGATAATTATGTTTTCGTTGAAATAATCAGAATGTTATGTGTGAAAATCGCTCGTAGCCAGAAAATCAAAAAAATTATCAATAAATAGTTAAATCGAGAGTAATTAAAAAATATCAATCACTGCTAATCTGAAGGATAGATATTTTTATTTAAGTATTAATAACTAACGGCCTGGCTTCGCTCAGGTGTCGGACTGCATTTATATAATATTGCAGTGTTTTTCAACCTTTTTCATGGCGCGACCCCCTTAATGTGGAAAAATATTTCGCGACCCCCTAACCTCCGCTATTATTAACTTTTATATTTTTTATGTTATGAATATCGAATCCGTTCATCATTATTGATTATTTTCATAGTTAGTAGGTATCGATTAAATACATAACTAAGGACTTGGAACAGGCATATTTTTATATCGACATCGAAGTTGACGACTTATAGTAGCTTCTGAACGCGCGCGTGGCGTAATAAGTGACACGCTCACGCGCGACGGTCGTCGCCGTTTAACACTTCCGAGCGTAATCCATTTGAATTCTTTGAATTGTGAACTCGCGTTAGTGTTTAAATTTATTGAATTGCCTTGTTGTTTGTTTAGTAGTTGCTCACTGTCTTTTATTATCTAATATTAAAAATTCTATGCTCATTGTACTTATTGAAAATGGATATGTTTTTGGAAACATATGCACAACCGTCAACTTCAAGTTCCAATGAGAGTAATAAAAGAAAACCAAAGAAAAAGTGTCTATATGACGACAATTATTTAAAATTCGGATTTACTGTTTTTGAAAATAAGCCGTAATTTTGAAACTTTATCACGCGAAAGTATGAAACTATCACATTAATGTAACCATTAATTAACCGTCTCTTTATTGAATATTACATATATTAAACTAGAGTGGTTTTATTTTTAAAATAACTGCGACCCTATTAAAAAGGCTTCGCGACCCCCCACGGGGTCGCGACCCACAGGTTGAAAAACACTGTAATATTGTATAGCTCTGGCCCACAGTTTCACTTACGTCAAGTTATTAGAATTATAAATCTAATTATTTTATCAAATATCCCGAAATTTTGTACGAAATAAATTATTTATAGTGATTGGCTTTGCTCGTCAAACGACTTTTAAGTAAAGCTGTTGTCGGGAATAAATTTTTTGTCCCATTTTCACTCACTCCAAAAATTAATTTTTCATTTCCACCTGCTCCCAATATCCCAAGAAAACTATTCAAATCCCACTCAACCCCACTTTCGTCCGATTTATCAAATTTTATCCCTTTTCGATTTTGATTTCGAGTCCTGAAATGGAATTCCATTATCTTCAATGCTCTTCCGTCCGCTTCAGCTTCCGTAAAAATTTCCAACCATTTTCGAAAAATTAACCGGTCCTTTAAGTATTCAAATGGCGCTCTCCGCTCCCGACCTGATCCACTATTTTCTTGCTCGAGCAACATTTCTCTTTTAATCATATTCATATTTTAATAGAAAGCTGATTTCCACGCTTTGAAACCTTTCTACAGAAACCTACAAAGTAACTGAACAGTAAACGGAAGATATTACTGCTTCATGTCGAGCATTCATTAACACTGACAGGTCAGAGAACTTTGGTAGAAAATAGGTACAAAAATGTAGAAATTGAATGACCAACATGATTAACAAGGAGATGCACTCACTCAGAGTGAAATTCGCGATTTTTGATGGAACTTGGTTGGTGTGTAGAATAGGCAAAAATAACAAACCCGTATTTTTTATGATCGGCTATCTTCCACGTTTACGGGATGAAACAAGTCACTAAAGTTGGGGGTTCAAATCGTATTTCTTAAGATATCTCGAAAACTATTAGAGATAGAGTAGTGATGAGCAAATGCAAGACCAAGACCAAGACTTGCCAGTCGATTTCGTTTCAAAGCCTTGCTTTCTAGTCGAAGTCTCGGTCCGCGATTAGATTAGATTACTGCTGGATCAGTCTCTAATCTAATTCATACTGTTTTCAGAATAAAAAAATTCTATACATATAATATGCAAAATGAAAAACTATTATAGGAAATATATTCAATGAAGTATATGTATGAATTCCGATAAAAGACTAATCGAAAGAGAAAAAATTCAGAGCTATTGTCTGAGACTGTGCTATTTGTCACCTTCCTCACTCAATATGTAAGGAAGAATTTTTAAAACTGGATTAATTATAATAACTAACGTGTAAATTCAACTAAATAATGAGTGTCACAATTGAACCTAAGCCCTGTAACAACTTGATCCTCTGTTGGTGACGATTGTAACATTACGCTTTGATCCACATAAATGCAGTTATTTTAATTATATGTCAACATAGAGTATTTTTTTTGCATCTCATTCAAAATCTGAAAAATGCCCGTGTCTTACCAAAAATTTAATTCTCTGTGACTAACAAGTACAAAGTTACTAGCCTGCTTATTTTTTTTGTTACTACTGACACACCTCTCCCCTACTAACTTGGCGCACACATTTTTGTACGCAAAATAGCTGTTTGACCACTGTACTCTTCCCACATGCCTTTTTGGGTGCCGAAAGTAATTATTGGCAATAAAACACGCAAAATTTAATCAAAATACGCAAAGCCGCCTCTTAATTTTTCATTTAATAAGTATCTCATAATTATTTCTATAGAAATCATCAATAAAGTAATTTAAACAATATTTAATTCAGAAAAAAAGACAAACACTCAAAAATATTTTTTTTTAAAAGTAATAAAAAATTAATAGTAATAAAAGTAATAATAATAGAAAAAGTCTGTGAAATTCGTAATAAAAAATAGGATGTGCAACTCGTGCGTGATTATCGATTGCTCACTCAAGCGAATGAGCGCACTTACTATGATCAACTCCGCTCTCGTGGGCAATCGACAATTTCCCGCCCTTATTGCACTACTATTAAGAGTAATATTTTGCGCACGGGTAACTATTTATATAAAAGTTAACAATTGCCCACACTGTGCGGAAATAGCGTGCGAAATTATTTTCCACGGCTTAATATAATAAATATCCCTGTCGCAGCATCCTGCATAACATAGCGAATTTCTGTTTACAAACATTACTTTTCCTCGGAAACTAGTTGACATAGAATAATAGTTTAGAAACCTTTTTTGTGTGATTTTTCTCCTCGTTTCAATAGTGTAAAAATATGTTACAAAAATTTTTGAATAAGGAGAAATTTTGGCAATAAATTAATTTTTTTCACGAAAATTGCCAAAAAACCATGTCCTAGGCATCGGAGGTTCCTGGTTAACGAACTTGTCCAACGGTTGGGGGTTTGCCAATATTTTCACCAAATTTCGTAAAGGTAGGACATTTCGTTCAAGAGTTATCGCGCGGACACATTTATATATATATATATATATATATATATATATATATATATATATATATATATATATATATATATATATATATATATAAATTTTAGTGAATATCGGTTTGTAGGAACCTCGGGTTTCCGTCACGGGTTTAAATCGCTCTATGACAGTGGCTGTAATAGCTGAATTCCATTCTGGAATTTCGCTAAAAAGTAGGCTGTTTTCGTCAATTTAATATATAATCTATATAATAATTTTAAAAAAATATACATATGTAAGTTGATTATTTATTATTGTTTCCATAGTTTTAAATGCTTTGGCAAAAATTTAAACATCTTACCACTGTATTATAAATTTAAAAAATTTTTACTACTTATTTAAATAAATATGAATGTAAATTTTACGAAAAGAAGGTGCTCGTAGAAAAAGTGTAGTGTAAAATGCGTAGGAGAAGCTTATTTTTCACTCATATGTGTATACTGCACTCTTCCTCTTCCCACTTATTGTACAATACACTATTTCCGTAACTATGACCAAAAAAAAAAAGTAACAATTCAGACCATAGCCAATATAGATAACGATAATATTTTTTTTCTTTCCCTAAGTCCAACCAGTTTAACCAAATCATGTATACCATCTACCAACATTGTAATGATAGTTCATCACTTGCATATATCGATGCTTACATCCATATCACTAAAGGACTGGCGCTGGCGCACTCAATTAGGTCTAAAATATCGTCTTTTTTAGTCTAGCTTATCTCTAGATTTTTTGTTTCTAACAGTGCTATAATTATGACATTTATTTGAATTAACAAGAAATTTGCAAAAATGTTCTTCTTTATGTTTTAAAGTATAATTTTTGTAGCAACACCATTCATAAACCTTGTGTAGGCAAAGTTTTATATACGAGTGGATACTGTATCTGATCATTAATACACAAATTATATATACTTACTACAAATATTTGTTTAAAACCAGGTATACCCAAGCGCGTATACCAGGGGGGGGGGGGGTCAAGGGGTCATGACGTTCCCCGAGAATTAAAAATATACACTAGATATTATTTAAGTTTAAACAACATATCGGTAAATTTACCAGTTAGATTTTTTTCTTTTTTTTTTCTGTTTTTGGTCGTCAGGGGTATGGAGAAAGTTTAGTTTATTATTTTTTTTTTGTTAATTTTGTCTCAGAAATTTCTTTTATTTTCCGCGTAACCCTCCCCCCCGCCAAGAATCTCGGCTGTATACGCCCCTGCGTATACCTATATGTATTTAGAATTTAACTAGAATTTGATGCCGCATTGTCACAATTTTCATTTATATGTACCTAGTTAGTTATTTTATGCTTCAGTAATTTTGCTCCTAATTAGAATGTATCATGTGTAATATTTGGCAAGCACTGTACGAGAAACTATCGAAATATAACCAACCAAACATTCAATGTCAGTCTGTTTGTGTACCAACATATGTACATATTATAATCTACGTGCACATTAATAAAGTGCTTGAATATAACGAAAAACGACGTAGTACACTTATATCACATACATATGTACAGCGCTACGTCATGTCACATGATGTGGCGCTGTGAAAATTTAAGTTTTAGTTAATTAAGAAACGAACAACATACCCAATATACTGATAATTATAGAGCGGATAATTCTAATCGTTTATTAATTTATAAAAATTATAAAATCAGTAAAATCACTGATCTTATATGAACATAATATCACACCGATGTGTTCATAAGATCAGCGATTTTACTGATTTTATAATTTTATATTTTAATTTTTACTTAATCCGATCTATAAAAAATTATAATATCCGCTCTATGCTGATAATGTTTGACAAATAAGATGTAAGGTTATTCATGACTTAAGTGAACATTTTTGTAAGACTGACAATAAATACGCAGCAGCTTCAATATTATTTCTTATATATTCTAAAAAAAAATACTAATAATGCCAAAAAATAATTGAAAAAGAATTCTTCTAACTAATAGTGAGCTTTGAACGTAAAAATTCCGTTTTAAATCCTTATATCGAGTTTTTTTTTTGACCATACATCAAAGACAGTAAAACATAAAAAAATTTTAAGGAAAGATTCTGAAAGTAGAAATTCTAAGCTTTCATTCTGTATTAAAGTCTACGTTCTGTCATTTTTTTTGCCGAATTTGCAGGAATTTAAACATAAAACACTATTTTTATAAAGACATGTAAAATAGTGTTTTATGTTTAAGTCCCTGCAAATTCAGCAAAAAAGTGAGAGGGCGTTGATTTTAAGAATTTCTACTTTCAGAATCTTTCCTTAAAATTGTTTTATGTTTTGCTGTTTTTGATTTATGGTTAAAAAAAAACTTGATATAAGAATTTAAAATGGAATTTTTACGTTCAACGCTGACTTAGTTCGAAGAATTTTTTTTCAATTAATTTTAATATTATATTCAAAAAGATCACTTTTTTCCTTTAATTTTGTTTTTTTTCATCGCTGTACGAAAATTTTTAACGGAGTTATAGTAATTCAAAGAGTAGAGTACACACTAAATTTTGACTGCTCGTAACTTCGTAACTAATCATCGTACGGAAATTTTTCAGTGGTCGTTAGAAAGCTAAAAATGTGTTATTTAATATGATAGAAACGTTAATTAAGCGAAAACAATTTTTATCTATTAAAAAAATTATATTTCAATTTAAAAAAAAAAATACGAGAATATTCACTTTCACACTTTGATGTGACGTGATCGTCAAAGAAATGCCTAAATAATCGAAACAAGTGCAATAAGTGCATGGATTGGAAGCCAAATGTATAGTCAAATCCTATACACAACGTTGTTTAAATTAAAGTTTTCATTGCATGGATAAAACCATTTTAAGAAAAAAAATTGAAGTGGTCTTAAATTTTCTGACGGGGGTGTATATACATATTGTTATTGGCTTTGCATGTTCATCCGTGACTGCGACTCGTTCAACTGTAGAATTTCTATCTATAGAATATTTTTATGTAACTTAGAACTGGTTGCTAGATCGTCATAGAAAAAGCAGAAGCGAAAATAATTTCCGAGGCGACATAAAATCGCTTTCTAAATATTTACTAATACTTACTTTAAATTAATAATCGGATATATTAATTTTTGATCAAAATTATAAAAAGGCCCTGTCGCAGCATCCTGCATAACGTAGCGAATTTTCGCTTATAAAAATTAGTTTTTTCCTAAAACCAAATTACACAGAATAATGGTTAAAAAATCTTTTTCATATAATTTTTTTCTCCTCTTTTTGGCAGGAATCTTAAATTTTTCACGAAAAATGCCCAAAAAGCCATATGTTCCAGGCATCGGACGTGTCTGTTTGAAGAGCTCATCCAAGATATTTGGACTTCTAATGTTTTTACCAAATTTCATAACAATAGAATGTTTCGCCCAGAGTTTGACTCAAGTCATGTCATAAGGGTGGGCATAATAGCTGAATTTCCAGCTAAAATGTGACTAAAAATTATAATATTACCAACAGTATTGAATGAGACATACTGTATACTGTTTCCACATTATAAATCTTTTGACCACTTTTAGAGTTAACGGAAATCATTCAAAACACCAATTAAATAATTTTTTTTAATGCTTGTTAAACTTGAGTTTAAAAAAAAAGTAATTATTGTCTTCTTGACGTCCGTAAAAGAACCCAAACAAGCTCTTGCGTTTGCAGAGCACCCATGGGTAAATGATTTCTACATTTAATTTTTTTAATTGTACGGTCGGTACTTGTATAAAATACGGAAATCTCATAATATCTAAAGCCGGTTCTACACGATGCTACGAATGTTTCTTCCAACGTTCGATCGAACGTTTGATGCAAGTAAGTTCGACAGTTGGTGCTGCGAATGTTCCTGCTACACGGTGAATCGAATGTTTGATCCAATACATATGAAAATAGTTTGGTACAAACGTTTATTCAGTGGACGAGGATGTTATCTGTCTGATGTTATCTCTAATGTTATACACTGATTCTTTGCATATGAACGAATCTTGTAGCCGTTGAGTCGAACCAACGAACATTGTCCTTCAAACGTTGAAAAAATCCCTTTGACTCGGTGCAAGAATACCAACATCGGTTGGAACACGGCCAAATTCGAACGTTCGACGCTCGACATTGGACGCTCGTAGGTTCGAACAACGGGCACACGATGCGACGAATCATCAAACGTCCAATGTTGGAAGGTGTTCGTAGCATCGTGTAGAACCGGCTTAAGCTATAAGTCATACAGAACAAGTTTAATATTATTATCCACAGTACCCAGGATATTTTGTACTTTCTCTTTTATACACTATGCGTTAGGTAATATTAATATGTACTAAAGATGTAAAAACCCGAATGCTAATATTTATTTTGATATCCGTCATTACAAATACGAATGCGAATTATGATGTAATCTGCGAGCATGCGTGAAAGATATAAACTGCATGTGACCATTTATTTTGTACTCGTATATGCATGGCGGTTATTGTAATTATCTTATTTAAAATAAATTTACTTAAAAGTGAAATGATGCAACTCTTTATTTTTTACATGACAAACGTGTAATTTCCGATTAACTTTTGAATAGTCTATAATAACAATGTTCGCAAAATATACAAATGTGAACATTAATACTCGGTATAGCTCTAGTACATACCGACAGGTAGTCGCAAAAACATACAACTGAATCTCAGGTGATATTCAAATATGTAGTCATATTTTCATTATTTCTTACATTATCAATCCAAAACTTTCAATATAGGAATTGACAAAAATTGAGATCTGACAAAAAAAAACATATTTACTTTTACTTCTTCACTGACATAAATGCTAGGATTTAACAAAATTTAGTATCAATCGTTCAGTTCTTTATCTACAAACAATTTTTAAGTATAAAGTAGATTTTTTGATGAAGGATGTAGCGCTCTAACTGGAAAAACTTTGAATTAGAACATACAAACACGCATCAAGCAATCACAAGGAATTTACAATTGGTGACCTACGAAAAAAAAGTTTGGTATACCTATATTTATTTATTATTAAAATATTTATATTATATATTTTAATTAACATATTTGTTTCCAAAATTAAAATATAATTATGCTAAAAAAACATGAGGTCCGTTAGGATCTTGTGGGCACAAAAACGCTGAAAATTAACTATTCAACCAATTTTAAAAGTTGTTTCACTGTTATAGTCGAACCAAATTTCACATAGAGAAAAAAAAATTGTACCTAGACTTTTACAAGTGGAAATGGTAAAGAGGCTTATACTAAACGTAAAATACCCCTGTCGCAGCATCCTGCATAACATAGCGAATTTCCATTTACAAAAGTACGCTTTTCTCGGAAACTAGTTGATATAGAGTAATTGTAAATAAAAAACCTTCTTTATGTGATTTTTCCGCCTCATTCCGCCAAATTTTTTCACTAAAAATGTCCAAAAAACCGTAAACGTTTTCACAAAATTTCTTAAAAATAAGATGTTTCGTTCTTGAGTTATCGTGCGGACCCATATATATATATATATATATATATATATATATATATATATATATATATATATATATATATATATATACCTATATATATATATATATATATATATATATATATATATATATATATATATGTGTGTGTCCGCACGATAACTCAAGAACGAAATACGAAAATTTAGCGGAATGAGGCGGAAAAATCACATAAAGAAGGTTTTTTTTATTTACAATTAGGTACTCTATATTAACTAGTTTCCGAGAAAACGTACTTTTGTAAATGGAAATTCGCTATGCTACGCAGGATGCTGCGACAGGGGTATTTATTTACTAATACCATAAAGTTCAAGCTCAAATCTATTAAAAATATTGAATGAGTTCCTTAGCCAGACACGGCTGATGCCAGAAACATGGTTTTTTGGGAATTTTTTGTGAAAAAAACTAGTTTTTGCCAAGGTTTTCCCAAATTCAAAAGTCTGCAATATTTTTTTACACCATTGGAAAGAGGAGAAAAATTACATAAAAATGGTTTTTAAACCGTTATTCTACGTAACCTGCCTTCGTAGAAAAACTAAATATTGTAAACGGAAATTCGCTATGTTATGCAAGATGCTGCGACAGGGGTATTTCATTTATTTGAAGTGGTACCTCCTCCTTGAGGTGGCTCAAAAAAATCAGATGGTGGGTCCAGAACTGTCCAATCTTCCTACTGACTTTTTTTTCTTATTTTCTCAAAAAGTAGCTAACCTAGAATAATAGTTCAAAAACCTTTTTTATGTGATTTTTTCCGCCTTTGCAATGGTGTAAAAAAATGTGGCAAAAACAAAAATTGCAAGAACAAAAACCATGTTCCTGGCGTCCGGCGTGTCTGGCTGAAGAACTCATCCAATATTTTTGGACTTCCAACGTTCTCACCAAATTTCGTAAACCTAGGACATTTCGTTCGAGAGTTATCGTGCTGATACATAAATACATACATATATATGTATATATATATATATATATATATATATATATATATATATATATATATATATATATATATATACATACATACATAAATATATATATATATATATATATATATATATATATATATATATATATATATATATACATTTTAGTGAATGTTATTTTTGGGTTCTAGGGACCTCAAAACAAATTTCTGCCATAGTCCCGGGCTCAAGTCGTGTCATGACACCGGCTGTAATAGCTGAATTTCCAGAATGGATATTCGCTAAAAAATAAATGCGTAAGCAGGGGTGGTGGAGGGCTGATTTCGGGGGTCCCACAAGGGTGAAAAATACGAAAGAAACTGATTTTTGTTGAGTATTGCTATAAACATCTAAGTCGAAAAAAAAAAAGTTTCGACTCAAATAATGAAACACCACAGTTTCTTCCGTATTTTTTTTCCGTACAATTGAGTGGTGTAATCAGGTTTTGAAATTTTTCAAAAATTTGACCAAACTGTCAAGAATTACTGAGAAATTCATTGTTGTAAAAGTAATTTTCTATTATTTATTTGTTTTCCTTTTGCATTTTTGATCATATTCTTAAAGGAAATTACCATTTTTTTTTTTAATTTTACCAATAAGTATGTATCAAACCGAAAAAAATGAGCACTGGCAGAACTCCGTGCGATAATTTTTTTAAATAGAATTTTTTCTTGAAAAAAATGTTTCGGACCGAAAAAAATGAATATCTTGAAAACTTCTCAAGTTTTTTACCCAATAAAACTTGTGGTTATTTAAGACCCAATAAGGTATACTTTCACCAGGTTTTGTCAAAATTAAATTGTTTTTGTGGAAATGAGAAATATAAAACGAAATAAAGAAAAAAACAAGAAAATTCGCACTTTTTTTCCGAAATTTTGAATTTATGTTAAAAAGTGACCTTTATTGTGATAAAAGTTGTAGATTTCTGCATGATCTACAACTTTTGTTAAGAATAATTTTTCTTCTGACTTCGACTTTCATCGGAAATTGCAATAATATAATTTTTCACCTTTTTGGGACCCCTCAAATAAGCCTTCCACCGCCCCTGGCTCACGCATTTATCTTCTTTTTTACGTTTATTATAACTTAAACTTCATAAGATATTCCAAAATGAAAACGATATTTTTACTAAGAGATACGTTACAAAATAATTGTTACAATATTATGAAATTATTCTACGATTCTAGCGTCTTATAAAATAGCTTTTCTAGCTTTTTTATTTGCAAAAATGTTAATTATACTATTGTAATCCAGTTGTCTAGTAAGGAAGGATTCTATGGCAAGTGTACCTAAATTTGAGAGTCGATCTTGGGTCATTGTTGATCGGAGAAAGTTCTTCACTCTTGCTAGCTTGCTGAAGGAAGTTTCTGTTTCGGCTACTGTCACTGGCAGACTGGCAGACTGGCAGTGTACAAAATACCCAAAGAGCAATACATACGTTTGGAAAAATATTTTTTAGTTTTTGTTTTTCTAGTGTATTTACACGACTGAGGGGAGAAAGATCATTTACAATAACAATATATTTAAATAATATGAATTATTTTGCCTAATAATAATAATAATAATAATAATAATAATAATAATAATAATAATAATAATAATAATAATAATAATAATAATATTAATAATAATGTGCTTAACGTCCGTTTTTAAGATTTTTCTATCTATAACCGACGCCACCCACATCATTATTCGTATGCCTTTATTTATACATTACATATTATCTTACGTTACATGACACATTTTATGATGTGGATGGAGGACAAGGAAAGTGGGACTGGGGGCTAGGATTTGGAAGCTGTACGTCTGCGGCCGTGTTCTTAAGGAACTATGCCGATATTCGTCTGGAGTTGCGAAGGGAAACTGCAGAAAACCTTCACGAGCATAGCCGGCCGCGGGATTTGAACCCTCGACCTACCAGTCGGCAAGCGCTAGGCGCACAAGCACGCTCGGCCACTCCGCTGGTAAATTATTTAGTCTATTTAGAACCAATTTTAACATTTTACTAACATACTAATAACAAATATGCATTATGCAGTTCATAAACATCAAATAATTGTCTACTAAATAATCAGTATGATCATAATCACTAATTGTAAGTCACATTCACAGTAAATAACAAACGTTAAAGTCAATCCTTGTTCCCCCTATTTTAATAATTATACTTAATTCTGGATATCTTTTTGTGATGAATTTTTTAAAACAAAGATTGTTTGAACTATTAAAAGAAATGATTTTATTATTGTAAAAAAAATAATATTTAGCGAATTTCCAGAAGGAAAATTCAGCTATTGCAGCCGCTTTCATGGCTAGACTTGAGCTCGAGGTTGTGACAGAAACTTGTTGTGACAGGAAATTGTGACAGATAATTCCAAATTTCTTTTTCTTCCAATAACTTCTTACTGGTAAGAATTAGGGTATTTTCATCTACAAACGCTAATACCAACTTTTTACCTAGAATTTGCATATTTTCTTAGAATTTTTCATTGACTAACCATTTTCGAGGTATGACCACGAAATTTTGCTTTTCTTACGGAACGTGAAGTAGATTTTGGCACAGTTAATGGAATTTTTTTTCCTCTTTCTATTGATATATAATATGTTATATCTATCTTGAAAAATAATCTTGTTACTTTAAAAAACTTTCCTATAGAATATAAAATAGGTTCTGACATAATTAAATGGCCTTATTTTTTCTCTTTCAATCGATATAAATGTATTTTGCACCATTATCGCAAATAGGGGAAAAAATTACATTAGATAGGTTTTGACTTATTATTTTTAGGTTTTGTAATCGGAAAGGGCATAGCCGGGTAAAATAGGGAAAACCGCCCTTGACGCAAAATTGATTGTTTTTATAGGAAATAATACTTCTTAGCCCCAGATACATTCCTGCCAAATTTCAACCCTCTGAGGCTAATAGTTTATGAATACACAAACAGACAAAAATTTTCAAAAAAAAAATTTTTTTACCAAATTACTGAGCCGATTTATTTGAGTTTAATATATATTGTGTACCCACCTTAAACAAAGTAATGAAAAGAAAATTAACGTTATATCCCTTTATTATACTAGTTTTTTTAAATTTTTAAATTTAAGTAAATTTTTTTTTGGCACTTACGCGTTAGCGACACCCACCATTTTTTGTTCAGTAATATGTCTCTTAGTACTCTATAACATATATTTTTATGGAAAAATTTTAGTTGGTGGAACATAGTACAAATGCATGTCATGTTCGGTACTACATATATTACTTATGTATAAAAAAGACCATAAAGTAAAGCATCTGTCTGATTTCTAAAACACAGCAGAACTCTGAGGAGTGGAATAAAATGTTCTCTTCCCCCCTGAGTTGCGGTTCTTGGAGTTCCTGTTACGGTCTAAAAAAATTTATATTTTGACTTGTTATAAAAAATATGTTTTAGCTTGTTAAAAAATAATTTTCAATAATCAATAAAATTATCTCAGCATACTTACTAATTAAAATTACATCTAACTCAACAAAAATTATAAGTTTTAGAAACTTTATTTAAATAAAGGTAATAATAATAATAATAATACGTCTTAAATGTTATATTGTTTTAATAATAATAAACATTAACTTAATAGATTGGAAAAAAAAAACTTCAACAATGTATAATAATAACAACAGTCCGGCTAACAGACCCTCTCACTTGATGTTTTTGTTGCAATTCTTGGAGATGCAGAAAGTGGATTTTTTCTGTAATAAAATTACATACGTTCATAACAACGACAAACAAGCTCAGAAAAACGTCTAGCTTTATCTGCTGTTTGTCTTCTTTTGTTAACACGATGACGGGTCATGGGGAATTATAACTAAATGACCAAATGGTATACTATTTTGACAGCTAATAAACTTTGTATGAAATTGTTGACGTCGTAATACGTTGTGTATGAGCTAATAAAGTTTCACTTGACGTCTTACAAAGAAAACAACTCTAACAAAAGAGAAATCAATATCTATTTTGTTTTATTAATAAAAAAAGACAAACGGCAGATAATGTTAGACTCGAGTAAATTTAAACTAGTTTATCGTAGTTACGAACGTATGTAATTGTATTATTTTAGAAATAGAGTAGATATTTTACTTTATAGCCCTTTTTATACATAAGTAATATATGTAGTACCTAACATGGTAGGCATTTGTATTGAAATATTACTATGTTCTACCAACTAAAATTTTTCCATAAAAATATATGTTATAGAGTACTAAGAGACATATTACTGAACAAAAAATGGTGGGTGTCGCTAACGCGTAAGTGCCAAAAAAAAAAATTTTCTTAAATTTAAAAATTTAAAAAAACTAGTATAATAAAGGGATATAACGTTACTTTTTTTTTTATTACTTTGCCTAAGGTGGGTACACAATATATATTAAACTCAAATAAATCGGATCAGTAACTTCGTCAAAAAAAATTTGTTTTGAAAATTTTTGTCTGGTTGTGTATTCATAAACTATTAGCCTCAGAGGGTTGAAATTTGGCAGGAATGTATCTGGGGCTAAGAAGTATTATTTCCTATAAGAACAATCAATTTTGCGTCAAGGGCCGTTTTCTTTATCTTACCCGGCTATGCCCTTTGCTATGTTATGCAGGACGCTATGATTATTTTGATATTCAGGATATTTAATGACGGAGCTAGAACAGGATTGTATATTATGAATTCATCAACTTTCATGAATTTGAATTTAGTTTTTCCTCAAGACCTAATTCTGTTTTCACATGAGCTTTTCTTACATAAATTTGATTTAACACGATTTAAAAAAAATAAATTTTGTTCTCTTTTTACAAGATTTAATTTTTTGATTCTATACTACCAAAAAATAAAAATAATATTTTGTTACGTTTCCTGAAATTTAACATTTAGTTGGATTTCAGATCAAAAGAGCACGTGTTGTTTTATTATTTTTTAAATAACTGAAAATCAGAGATGACATATTTTTTAGTATTTAACAGTTCATAGAACTTCTGACACGACTGTTTTGATTTCATAATCAATTGAAAAAGTTTATAACTGATGGAACTTTTATTTAACTGTGCTTTGGTTACATGACAGCTTTTATAAATGCAAAACTTCTTCTTTAGTTGCATTTCAGATCTTATTTTAGAAGTAAAAATGTAATTTAGTAACTTGTAATTAATACTTTTGTATTTTGTTAATTAAATCAGAAATATTTTTTGACTGCTTTTTTAAAATAATGTCACATAATTGTAGTCATATAAAAAATTGTGCTTCTAGTGAGTTTTTTGTGTTTCCCAAATCAGTTATTTTTCTGGTTAGCGGTTTCTAAGTTTTTTTTTTCCAAGGAAAATTTACCTTATCTACTAAATTACTAAATTTCCAGTGTTTGTGAAATAAAATGTGTAAGCATTACTATAAAAATGCTAATATTAGTAAGATTAATGAAAGTTTTATTTAATCTACTAATTTTCCATAAATATTTCTTTCGTAAACCAATCTGTCACGTAAAGACAAAATTAGGTGTAGGTATATATGTATAAACTCAAAGTTAAAACTTCATGATAAAAGAAGTATTTTAGAATTCGAAACAATCCTTAGAATAGTAAAAAAAATTTTATTGATTATTTTTGAAAATGTGTGAAAATCTGTTGTCAAAAATTTTAATTAGATAATGGTTCTATTACTGGTTATCTTTATGTGGATATTTGAAATTATGACATTATATTATTTATATTCTGTTATCTAGAGTAATCTAGATAATAAGATTCGTTATTTTACCCAACACTTAACATAATTTTATATTCCGATGGTTAAGTGCTAAACCGTAAGTGTACCGTCTCAATTGTTAAAGATACTGACCTTATTGTAACAAATTTGATATATTTCTAGAAACTTCGAATGTGGACTATTCCTAACTGAAAAGAGTCGCTTTACGAGGTTTTGTACTTTAAACGTCGCGATATTTACTGGCTAAAAATCAATTTTTATGAGTTAAAATTAGGTAAAAAACTCACACATACATATTTAGTGAGCCTGGACCCCCTTACGGAATCCGGGCCCCGGGGCTACGGCCCCGGCTGCCCCCTCTCTAGGGCCTGTAAGCATTGTTATTAAGCCCATGAAATGAATTGTAAATATTAGCTTAAAAATTTTTTGGGGGTATTTATTAATATTCAGTATTTTTTTATATAATATGCGGCTGACGATACAAAAATGTTTCCTGCCAGTCTCATAATTTCTAAAAGTTATAGGCATTTTCGAAAGCGATTCTTTTTAAAATTTGAAAGAAACCATATTTATAATAAAATGCATCAGTGTAACTGTCTTTTTTAAAGTTACAAATTTAGAGTACCCTAGAAACATGTAACTACCATAATTTTCATTTCAAATTTGAATAAAATGAAGACAAAATTAATTTAATTATATTTAACGGGTTTAATGAAATCAACTGAGAAAAATCTTTAATTTAATTCATAAATAAATTTTCGAAAAAGTTAAATTACTAGTAAAAAAAAAGACAGTAACGGGTTAAGATGTCAAGGAATTTATACTTTTATCAGTCCATAATTTTTAGTGAGATATGAAAAAGATACTGTCAAATTGTTAAATATTTCGCTATTGTTCACACTTTGTTGTTAATTCTAACTAATATCTAACACCTGAACGTAATAGATTTTAACTTTTTTAACAGGTGCTCCAATTATTGCAATATATTAACTATATTAATGTTAAAATGCAAATGTTTTTACCGTTTGTACTAGGCGTCCGTTGATAATGTTAGAAATTGTTAAATGATCTTAACTTTATCAAAAACAGACATTACTTAAACTATTTATCCGATAATGATTAATGCGCGAAAAAATAAGTGTGAAAATTATTTCAAAAGTTACCACAATGGAGCTAAAATTTTGAATCATTTACAAGAAAATTCAAATTCTTAGAACATAACATTACATTAATTGAAGACATGAGTGGATGAAGGTGTTATGTAACATTTTTTCAAAAATTCATTTTGTGCCAAATTTTGAAATATTCTATGCTGAGGTATCATATATTAAAATTTGGTTTCATTAGGTCCAATAGTTTTGTAGAAATTCAATAATAAACATGTGCTATTGCATGAGAAGTATATGTAAATAAAAACTTACAAACGCTTCTACTGTAAAATTATAAAAATGTTACGTATAACACCTTCATCCACCAGAGGCGTAGCGAGCATAACTGGCGCCCGGTGCGTGAAACTTTATTTGCGCCCCCCCTTTATTTCTAAAATTTGAAAAATTTTAAGTTGTGGAACGGTGTATTTAAAATTTCGAAAAAAAATCTTTCTCGTAAATTTGTATTTTAAAATTTTTCCTAAAAGCTGCCTTGACCGCCTTTTTTTTTGCTCAAGAGTTCTTTGTTTGTGTGTCTATATATTTGAAGTCATAACCTGGATGAAATTTCGCAATTTCCCTACACTTTCACCAGTGGCATAGTGAACATAACTGGCGCCCGGGGCGTGATACTTTATTGACGCCCCCATTCCTACCAGAAACACGTATAGGGTTAGTCCATATCAAATCAACCAATAAAAACATGATTTTAAACATCAATGTTCTTAAAATGCCTGATATTGGGTAAATAGTTTCTTCCAATCAGTGTAGCCAAAAATACCAAGTTTTATATTTTTTTCGAATATTCATATTTGAGTTATAACAATTTTTAAAAAAAACAAAAACCTCAATTTTTCGGAGCTCTTTGAAATATTTAAACACATGTAGCTCAAAAACTATTTGCCCTAGAAAGTTGAAACTGATACCATTAAACTATTTTCCATAAAAAAAGAAGTTTTAAATAACTCAAATAGTACGATTATGTCGACACAGTCACCCCCTAATTAACTACTCCTAAATTTAATATTAGAAAATTGAACAAAAACAGGTCGATTTAACCTCCTTTCGCAAAATTAACCCCCTAATTTTAACCCCCAACTACCCCTGTTGGTGTAATTTGAATAAATTGCATATCAATAGATCGCTCTTTAAAAAAGAGCAATATCGTCAATTTAAACTTTTATTCTATCTCTTCCTATTTCTTACTGTTTTCGAGATATTTGAAAAATTAAATTTTACCCCAATTTTTGAAGAGCGATTTCACCCCTTCAAATGGTTTTTCTACAAATAAAAAAAAAAATACGTGTCGCTTATTTTTTAGTGTTCTACAACTTATTCAAATTTCTACAAAATCGATTGGTCCGTCCTTGGGATCTTTCCTTGTTAGTAACATATACTGTACTAAATGTACCAGATTTCCATACGTCTTAATTCAGAATAAAAATTATTTTAGTGTGTTACCATTGGAATACCATCATGAAACTTTGTATACAACTTACTTAAGAGGTTGGGTATAACATTTATTTTTTCAAAAAAATTAAAAATTCCGATTTTGGATTTTTTATAAATATTATTTTTTTAGTTTGTGGAGAAAGGGTTAAATTGGAATTGCATTATCACGTTATATGTCAAATTAAAGCCCTTTTAATTCTGAAATTAATGGTACCAGTTTCTACTTTCTAGGGTAAATAGCTTTTGAGCTACATGTGTTTAAATATTTCAAAGCGCTCCGAAAAATTGCGGTTATTGGATTTTAAAAATTGTTATAACTAGTATAAAAATAATGGTAATAAAAAGATAAAAATTTATATTCGTTATCTTCAAAGCAAGTACTATCATATAAAATAAATATTATAATGATCTGAAGACATAAGGTTTTGAGCATTGGTTGATTTGATGTGAACCAACCCTATAGTTAATATTTGGCACTTCTTTGGTGCATATTTGGCGCCCCTCTGCGAGTTGCGCCCGGTGCATGATAGACCCCCTTGCACCCCCCTCGCTACGCCACTGTCATCCACTCATGTCTTCAATTATTAATATAAAAATGTAAAACTTATTTACTAAGCTGTAAGAGTATGGAATTTTAATCGCAGTAATTCAATAACACAATCTAATTGTGATTAAGTGTACCTACCTTACTAGTAAACTTAAAAATTATATAATATTTACTGAAGCTTACAAATTTGGTCAATATAAATCTAAATTATTTATGGTTCACGTACACAAATTAGAAAGCTTTTTAACAATGGTGCTGACCCACGAAATATTTCTTAATTCTCTTTGACTACATTCATATTAAAAGTAAATTGACCATTGGCTAACTTGGAGACGCCTGCTGTGCCAGCTTATTATTATTGGTTTACTATAAATATTGAATATGCTGCTGACGCAATTGAAGTGTACCCTATATACATTGTACAACTTTATTTAAATTTATTCAGTTACTTCTGGGTATTACATATTATTTATTTATTCGTATACTACAATGGTACAATTTCTTTTTTTTATGTACTTTAAAAACTAGCTTAATTTAAATTTTGATTTATTGAACTACATAGATTATCATTACATCTATGGTTAAAAGAAAATTAATATACTTACTATTAAACTTGACTTTATACTTCCAAAGACAACAGAAAAATAAAAATAAACAAACAGGGAAAATTCGCCAACACTTTAAAGTGAAATTACTATTAACTACGTGACTTTTTCTTAAGAATTTTAATTATACATGTACGTAAATGCTTGTTGCTCTCCTTTCCTCAACGCCTACTGTTACTCTTCCAGCATATGAAACATTGAATATTTTCTCATGAGGCCAACATGAGGGCGTAATCTATATACAAAGCTTGTTTACATTAATTATTATAAATATCAACAAATGTATTTTTTAGTATAATTTTGTTTAAAATTTTATAAAAAAAGTAACTGCTGTGAGAATCCCTTTATTTCTCAGTTTATATCATTTGCAGCAAAATAACTAAGTATGTATAGGTAAATATGGGTCGAACTTAAAAAAAATTTCACGTTTTTTTTGTAGCCAATCAGATATTTAGTTGATTACAGAAAACTGTGCTAAACATGCAATGCAGTTTTGTAAACTAAGACACAAATTAACTTACTTTAACTGTTTAAGCTGATAAAACCGGGACGCAAGCTAAAAATAGAAAACGGAAAGCCGACTTTTTTAGTTCATCTTGATATGGAATTTTGAATTGAACAGTTCTTTAAATCTTGACTTGTTTGTTAACTTTTATGCAACCACGAACTTAAAGCGATATAAAAAGAAATTATTTTTTGTAGAATAAGTTATTTGACCACTTTCAGCTCCTAATTTAGTTAATATTATTTGTTTATTTTTCGTAAAGAAATAATTAATTAAAAATTACAGTCATAGTGGTTGAAAAATGATCAAACTGGATTGGCTGGGACTTTAAAGCAGGATCTCTTGATAACTGGTCAGGTACCTTTCCCCCCTATGTTACTTTCTTTGATGAGAGAATATAATATTTGAAATTAAAAGAAGTTATTGATAAAAATTGTAGATAATTAAATTATTTATTAAGAGACTTTGAAAAATGTTCGCCAGTTACGATAGTAACCGCAAAATTAATTTCAACTTTATCCTCAAATATGTGACCGATCTATAAAACAACCAGTTCTGAAAACTCAGTATTACACGCATGGAAAACTACTCTAAGAATCGCCGAAAAAGAAAAAACCTATCCACCAAAATACACAATTGGTCGTTTTAGTGCGATACGTACTGAACTATATCGTGCTACTTGCTACTTCAGAATGAAAAATTGGGTTAACCAAAAATTGTACACCTGATAATAACCACTTTAAGAAACCGGGACAAATCCCGATCCCAAAAAAGTCTGTCGGAACAACGGGACAAGAATGTTAATACTTAAACGTATGGATAGCCTAAATAAGTAACTGATTACTTCGTTACTTCGTTACGAGTACTTTGTATATTGCGTTTAAGTATAGAAAAAATTAAGTATATTTAAAAATTATTATGTAAGTACCTAGTAGGCATTATAAAATTAGATGATATGCCCACCTATAAATAAATAAATAAATGAATGAATAACATGTCACTTAAGAAAGTCTAAATAGATAAAAAAATACACGTAAATGATATAAAATTCTCTCTCGCGTTTAATATTTGATCGGCGATGACAAAGATACATATAAATATAGTAGTAATAGTAGTAGCTACTGTAGGTGCCGTGGTACACACACACACATATATACATATATATAGTACATATTAAGTTCTTTTTAAAGTCCAAGCACGTTTCTACCATCTCTTTAAAATTCATTACAAATTATATCAGCTGTAAAAATGCACCACGCTTTTCTTCTCCACGCTACAAACGTAGACGTGTAATATTTGCTGTCGCTCCTTATACACATCAAAACGAGTGAGAGAACCATATTTCTTTTAATATGAAATGGATTTAGTTATTCTTCTTTATTAAATTTAATGACATTTAAATTTGAGGTTATGTATTATATTATGATGGCGGTAACAATTTCAATTTACCCATTTTATAATACATAGACTTTCTATTGTTTATAGTTTATTAAAAAAATATATTAATTTTTTTTCCCTTAAATTTATTGTTCTTCTTTCTTATTTTCTTTTTTGTGATCTACGATAGACTACAATAAATATTTGCAATATTTCCAAAGAAAAAATGATTAAATCTAATTTAAGAGTTAAAAATAATTACAAAAATTATATGATAGACTGGTCTACTTTCTAATGGTGAAAAATCATAACATTAGGTGAAATACATCAGTAGGAAATGCGCTAAAACTATTAGCATCTTATAAAATGATTTCATCTTAAATTACATAAACTTTGTATAAATCAAAATAGGCAGAGGAAATTTTAGAATTTTTATTTTGAATAGGTTTGAAATTATTAGCCATTATTGGGTGCAAGATAACTGCACTCGGCCAGGTAAAATAATGTTAATTACTATAGACGTAAGTTAGATAAAAATTAATTTAGTGGAATCTTTATATTTGTTTTTCTTACATACCGTACACACCGTATTATCACCGTAGCAGGTTTACTATACGTCGACGTCGTGCTTTAAACTTTTAAATAATTGTGTAGACTTATGCCATTCCTATCACACTTATGCAGGCTTTGGACTAAGTAAAAGCACCGGTGTAGCGGCTAAATGATGACATAAACACTATGAAACACAGATTAATAATAAGTGAAAGACGGTATTTTCAGTATGTTAAATACGACTAAATTTTTACTGTTCATTTACATATTTTTTTCTCTTGTAAAACTGGCTTATAAAATTTTATTTCTTTTACTTTTAACATCTACCTGTTAAATGTAAACGCAATCAGTCACACGGCCAGGTACAAACAAGCTAATATACTGGTGGCGATTGTCACTGGTGGTGATTAACAACTGGTCAAATATAATGAGTCATATAGAGCCAGGTATATACAAATTTATGGGTTTGTGGCGATTGTCGCACTTTTTCAGTTGGGGGCGATTGTCAGTGGTAGCGATTGTCATATATTCATATATTACAGTTCCATCGTCAAAGAACGTGAAATATTTTTTTTGTATGTTCGTGTATTTTCATGCACTTACCGATACTGTTACCTAATACTAGTAAATGTAAGTTACATTTGTAAATTACAGAACTCTTGTCGGGAGTAAAAAAAAAAAAATTAATGCTAATTTATTTTTTTAATATTTTTTTTATTTTTCAAAATTTTTATGTAGTCCTGGGCCTACCCGACCTACTCGCTAAAATCACCACTGAAAGTAGATAGGTATATATATTTTAAAAAATTAAAACAGTCTTTTTAACGCTAGCAAAAATACTACTTCTTCTATTCATAACAATTTCTTTCTTTAAATTTTTGAGCTTCCAGCCCTACAGATTTACCTGTCAATTAAAGTATAGAGCAGGGGTGGCCATAACGTGGCTCGAGAGCCGCTTGCGGCTCGCGAGTCGATCTTGTGCGGCTCTTTAATGCTTCTCGAAAATTTGTTTTGATAGGTCTCTTTTAAATTAGAAAAAAATCTAAAATTTCTCGCAAAAAAATCAAATAACGATCTTTTTTAACGAGCCTAGCCTTGGACGAGTCTACCGATGTTAAAGATAAACCACGGTTAGCAATATTTGTGAGATATGTATCAAAAACTTTGAAATCATGGAAGAGTTCTTAGACCTAGTTGCATTGAAGGATACTACTTGTGGTTATGACATTAAAGAAGCCCTGAATCATTAAAGAAGGTTGATGTTTAAAAAAAAAAATTAGTGCCTATCGAGAATATTGGCAGCATTGCTGCTGGTCGGTGCACCGTCAATGACAAGGAACAAACAAGGATTTATTGGACTTTTAAATGCTGACAAATGATACCCTCCTTTTGTACATGTACATTGTATCATTTACAGAGAACATCTAGCAGCAAAATATTTCCAATACCCACAAGTTATGCAAGTAGTTTTTAAAATTGTAAACTACATTCGTTCAAGTGCTAAAACACACAGACAATTCAAATTCTTCATAGAAGAACTGGATAATGACGACCTTCCTGATGATGTATCTTAGTATTCTTGGCAGATTTTTTCAGTTGCTTGAACCCATTAAACAATTTATGCAAGAAAAGGGAAAATGTTTCCCTGAACTTGGTGACCTACAGTGGTTGTTAGATTTAAGTTTTTTTTAGAGATGATGTTTAGTATTTGCAGCAGCTGAACATGTCACTACAAGGTAGGGAAAAGCTTATTTATGATTTATCACAGAGTGTATTTAGCTTTCATAACAAATTGAGGCTTTTTTAGAGAGATCTTGAAACCAAAACGTTCGCTCATTTCAAATGTTTAAAGAAAACTTCTGAAAGCCTTATTGACGATGACGTCCAGATTGAAATAAAAGGTTATTTGTGTAAACTGATCGGTCTTGCTGAAGAAATCAATGACAGATTCACTGATTTGAGAAAACTGAAACCTTCTTTTTCCTTCCTAGATAACCCTTTTGCTGTTGCTGTTGTAAGTGACGGCTGTCCCCTTTCATATCCAATAACAAAGAATATAGCAGCAATAGAGTTAGAAATACTTGAACTGTAGGAAGACAAAGCGTTAAATTTTGGGAAAACGTTCCAGCAGAGAAATATCCACTAGCAAAACAATATGCTAAGAGACTTATTTCAATTTTTGGAACTACTTATGCCTATGAGTCTTTGTATTCAACAATGAAGCTTATTAAATCCAAGCATTGATCTGAACTAATTGATTAACACTTAACTGAACTCGTGCGAACTGCGCTCACCAGTTATAAGCCAGATTTCAAACAGCTCGCGGCCAAAATGAACACAAGAAAAAGTACATCTCAAAATTAAGTTTTAAGTACCTAGGTGCATGTACTAACTAAAACAAAGTATGTTTACATATTACATAAATTTTTCATTCTCATGTCATAAATATTCTTAGTTTCATAAAAATGTAAAAAGTGTGTTCATTGTGTGAACCATAAATCTCAGAATGGCTTGGCTCACTCCGAATCGGCTTCATGGGTTTGCGGCTCCCAAAGGTAAAGTTAGTGGCCAGCCCTGGTATAGAGGTTTATGTTAAAAATAATTCTAAAACAAATGAGCTGCCAAAAAGTTTTGAATAATGTTGGACAAATTCATGAATTATCAAATAAAAGAAAATAGAATTACCTAAATCAATTTTTTTTGAGTTGGAATATTCAACCAATTAAAATAGTCTGTTGTACATTATAGCAATTATACTTTAATGGGTTTTAATCTCGCTTGAATAAAAAAAGTATTGCATCTATTTTCTCAACTATAGGCTTTCGAATTTTCAAATTAATTATTAGAAATGCAAATAGAAAAACTACTTTATATTGAATCTAAATTATTAATAGATAGAGTCATAAAATGTTCAAATCTCGATAGTTTATTTTGTACTAGCTGTGACCCGCGGCTTCGCCCGCTCTGTATCCAACTCTTGTCTTTAATCTTTAGTATGAATATAAATTCAAAAAACAATATTTTTTTTTTAATATATAACTTTGGTTTGATTTTGATTTAATTAATGGATTCCTATAATAAGGCTATGAAAAAAATTTTATACCTAACATTTTATTGCAATACTCTCGATGTAAGGTAATAAATAAATAAATAATTAAATGGGCGTATACTAAAGTTGTTATAACTTCAAAAATCCATTGCTTACTTTTATCACTTTTATGCAAATCTCTCTTATGTTTTAATTTTATCGGCTTATGTATGACATTCGTATTTTAAAAATCCATCTTATTTTAATACTGTTAATCACATGTCCTACAATAGATAGTATTTCTATACCCAAATCAGCTCAACTAACATAAGGTTGCCGGTCAGATGCGCAAATGAAAGATTGCGACAACAAGAATTAAACATATAACATACATATATGCATAAAAGTGTGATAGAAGTTGTGTTTGTCTACTGCGCGTACAACTTTGATCAGCAACCTTATGTTGGTTGAGCTGTAACGGATTATTACGAAAAGAAATAATTTTAAACATAAGTTCAAGTACTCCGTATAAAAAAAGACACATTTACATTATGCTCCGAAATTTTAAGATGAGTAGATAATAAAATATTTATTGCTATGCATCTGATTTAAATAACTGTTTTATGGTGCTTCAAAATTTTTCATTTGCAAACTTTGGTTTATGATTAAAAACTAATCTCTTTAGACTAAATATACAAAGATATGCGAATACAGTTATTATGTATATTTTGATTAAGTATTTAATTGCAATAACAAAACTGAAACTAATAAAGATTTTGGAAATCACACCTGAAACTTATAATTTTTTTTTTAAATTATCTTAAATTGGAAAACTGCAAGTAAAAATTATTCTTATATGGTTTGGTTCTTTCAATGCAAAATGTTATATATGACAAAATTTAATTAAACAAAATATATTCTATAAATTTAAAAAAAAATTTAAATAAGTTTTTATCATTTTCAATTATTTAAAAATCATCACAAAACCAGTTTTTAATCCATCCCAAAATTAGAATAGATATAAATCAGAATTTTTTATTTATTTAAAAATAGACTCATTCAAATATAAAACCTTTTTTCTGTGTACCTACTATCATTGTCAAATTCATGCAGATATTGTACGAAGGTTTGTTCTCCATATTATGAAAAGTTGTCTGTCTGTGTCGAATGTACCTTCCAGTGACCCGCTGTATCATCCATGTTTGTGTTGTGTATATTTAGGACGTGCCAGCCAATTGACCCGAGAGGGTCGCGCCCCTTCATTACCATTAGACTAACTGACCAGTGGGTATGAACCTCCTCTGACCTTTGTCCATAAGCCACGCGGTGTATAAACAGACCATCCATCATTTTATTCCGTATAAAATATTTCAAATATATTTATTGATAGATACTTGTTTATACGGTAAACCTTGACATAAATCATTTTTATTAAAATTTACTAGAATTATTCATTTATTTTAAATTTTAAATAAATTTGTTAATTGATAGAAAAAAATAACTTACAACTTAGAATTTAATGTTTCCCCCTCATAGCAACAATTTTAATAACAATTTTTAAGTAATCGCCTAATAAATAATTATTTTTATTTTTATTTTTTACTTTTTTGGGCGTAAATAAGAAAAGTGAGTAAAAATTCCAATTTTAACATATTCGGTTTCCACCGGATACTAACTTTTGAGATCTAAGGAACCTAGAAAAGTAAAAGTTGGGATGGAAATATTCAGAATCTCGACCTTTTGCACGAAAATGAAGGTATATACGTACGTATGTACATAATACGTTGGCTAAATCATTGAATATCGCTATATTTACTGGGACTAAAGAAATAAAAACACGTTCAAAATAATTCTATATGTGAGAAAGATCAAGATCTCCCACCAACTGTGGGGGTATCTTGAAATATGAACTTTTCAGCATAGCCGGAACTGACGGCAACGTTTCGAAAAATTTTATAAAATATAATTTTTATAAATTTTTATTTGCAATGACTTTGTTTCCGACAAATAACTTTAAAAATGCTCCCATCTACCCCATAAATTCATAAAGTAGATTTCGATTTTTTGTAACTATTGAACTAAATTAATTGTTTTTACTGGAATTTTTCTTTGGCATATTTTTGGCTCTTATCCCACCAATTCATAAAGTCCTATAGTCCTAAAGTCCTATAAATTCATACCCCATAAATTCATAAAGTAGATTTCGATTTTTTGTAACTATTGAACTAAATTAATTGTTTTTACTGGAATTTTTCTTTGGCATATTTTTGGCTCTTATCTATAAATGCTTATATATCAGCCCCTTATCAGTTACTAACCCCAACCATCACCTCTCAGCATTTTAAATAAAAATGCGACGGGCAAAACCTGCAACTGTGTTGTCAGCTTCTTTATTTAAGGTTTTAAGCCTTATAATGTATTTCAGTTAAATTTTCCCCTGTACTCCATGGCAGTTAAAAAGAACTAGGTTAAAATTAACGAAATTGAATCCCAGTGACAATAATTTTCGTAAAATCACAAGAGTAGTCGCTTTGTGGAGGCATAATTTATTAGTTTTTCTGTAAAATAAAATTGGTTAATGCACTATTGAATATTCTGAATAAACAATAATTTCACTTGCATACACATTTGGCACTAATATATATATAAGATTTTATGCGCAAGAATGATAATTTAGTGTAAATGAGTAATCGTTTAGATAATAATTGAATTAAATTGTAAACTAAATAAAAAGGTAATCTTGTAACTACTGATATCAGTTAAATTTTTAACTGTAAGTGATAGTGAAGCAAATCACTGAAGCACAAATTTAATGTTTAGGGGCTGGAGATTCAATATTGTAAGAAAATTTGAAGATGGAAAGATAAAGTAATTAAGCAAAGATGTTGCGTTACACATTTTAATAGAAGATTATTTTGTTTATTTTTGTAGTGTTTAGTGGTTCAATACTATATATTACTTATATGTTTAAAACAAAAATCACAATTATCCATACAATTTTCTAAAAAGAGATTTACCTATTACTTTAGTGTTATGCTATATTGCCTATCCTGTACTACTTACTATACTGTGATATATATGCATATATAATATATAATACAGTAGTGTACGTGTATACTATACTTGCACAATTTACAATAAAATAAGTAAAATAAATAATGTTGTTAGCGCTATGTTGAAATGTTTGTACGGCTCCCGCTTCACATCATTTGAGTGTGGCGAGCATATTTTGTTGAGCTGAATGACGGCAACTAGCTAGTAGCGGTGGATGTGTGTGCTGTAGTTAGAATATTGAAATATAACCGAGTAAGTAGTAGTCGAGTGAAGTGAGCCGAATTTATAACAAGGACCATCACGAGTTAGTCATACGTAACATGTAATAAGTAAGCACACACACACACACACATACACATATGCACACATGTTTCTATGTGTTGGTTTGGTGTGCCGCGAGGGAGAGGGGGGGGGTATATGGCATGTATGTACATACTAATAATATACACATAGGTATGTATGTACCTATATAATCCATACATACATATATATATATATATGTATATATAAATATACATACATACATACATACATAGCTATATACATATACAATGTGTGTATGTATGTAATATAACAGTGAGATCTGTGAGATGATGAAGGGTTCTTCTCTGTGTTCTACGAGAGTTTTAGTTTTCTGGACGTACGGCGCACATACGATGATCAGTTGTACACACATGAGGGTGACGCAAACACGGGGCAGTGACAGAACGGGGTGAGCGACGTGCAGGAGGGATGAAAATAACAGAGAGAACGACGCTCTCTGTTCTAGTCGTCGGTTTCGTGATCAATACGTGTCCGTGGCTAGTGGCTAGCCGTTGCTAGGGCAAGGGCGTGTTGCTATGCGCCGATGTGGCCGCTAACAACCCTCAGGGATAGATAGGTAGGTGGGTGGGTGGCCATTACAAGTTTAGAAGGGCGGCGAAGGGTAAAGAGAGTTATACAAACTCACTCACATAATGGCGTCAATAGAATATTATAGAGGAGATACTTTTACATCTTATTTGGAGGCCATATTTACCTATCTTTACAAAATTTATTATATTCTAAAGAATCTATTCGATATAATATGTGTACCTATGTATACGTAATTATACTTACCTTCATAAAATTGCTAATATTTACAAGTTGACTCGAAAATAACGTATTGTATTTTACCATGCTTTTTTTTAGCATATAGCAACATTAATTAGATAGCTACAATTATTAGATATTTATCTGCATGCAGTACGTTTGACATTTTTAAGTATTTAGAATTTATTTTTCACCAGGCTACTTCAAAACTTAAACA
Source organism: Brachynemurus nebulosus (assembly GCA_035578155.1). NCBI lineage: Eukaryota > Metazoa > Arthropoda > Insecta > Neuroptera > Myrmeleontidae > Brachynemurus > Brachynemurus nebulosus. The sequence continues at coordinate 90,471,445 of JAPWDM010000001.1, read as the reverse complement.
TTTTTTATTGTTTGGAATCATTTGAGTACAATAATTAAATTCTTTCATCAAATATCTGTATATGTAGCGTATATTCATACGATAAATTGGCAAATTTTAATGTTTTTAAAAATGTTTGTGTCAAAATTATTTAGCTTTGGAAAGAGTCGTGGTGGCGGCGCTGAGGACAAATATTTCATACCTCATAGTTGGCAAACATTTTTAATGAACTCTTAGAAATTTATAATATTTTTACTATCTAAATAATTTAAATGCAGGTATGTATAATGGAAATTATTTTAACAACTCTCTCTAGTATTATATGTTGAGCATAAATGATCAGTTGTTGATGCAAATTGTTACACAATTTCTGGGCTAAATATATGCATATATTTAGTGCAATAGAAGAATGAGTACCTAAAATATAGATACTGTTAAGTTTTTTCCTTTTTTGAATGATGTTTTAATTCAATAAAAGTAAAAAAAAAATGATTATTTAGTTATCTTATTACAATAATGGTAGAGTAAGAAATCATATTAGCTGAAAATATTTAAATGAACTACATAGTATTTTTTTATGATTATATGAATACGTATTAAATATTTAATGTGAGAGAAGGAAAATAAGCAAATAAATTATGTATTTCGTTAAAACTGAGTTAATTTTAAGTTGTGCTCAGTTGATGGCATTATAATAGCTCTAATGTTCATTTAATAAAATCTTAATTATAAATGGCTCATATAAAATATATGTACATGTATATGTACCTACATCCATACACATATCTCATATTATACCTTGGTTCCAACACAGTTCAGTTACGTATGGAAATGACGATCTTTCACTATACGTTGCTGCTGTTGTACCTATGTTCTTTCATATACAATGTCGATAATATTTCATAATAATAGCACTTAACGTTACATAGCAACATTTTAACCATGATTTTATATCTTTTCGAAAAAATTCTATCAGCAAATTGCTGGTTTGACGGACTAAAATATAACAGTTTAAGTGCGGCTGCACACCTAGCAGATACGACACAGCAGATACGACATAAGAGACATAAGATATGTGTCTTAAGACATGGCATCTGCACACCTAGGAGATAAGACACGAGAGATACGACATGAAAAACACTACAACAAGGGGAACTTTTCAATTTGCTAGCAGTAGTTTTTCATGTCAAATTTGTGATATTACTTTTACAATACTGTTTTAGGGCATAATTGCATAAAAATGGTTAATTTTTAACGTTATTAACAAAATTAATTGTAAATGATACATTTTTTGGAACGTTTTTGGACTTACCTCCTTGGTAATACACAGTATTTGAATACGGTATTTGACAGTTTTTCAAAAAGTATTTAAAATTGTCGTAATGCATCTAATATTACATTAAAAAAATATTTTTGAAGAAAATTTACCATTTCTTTCAAATGTACACCCAGAGAAAAAACAATATTAATAAAAACCATATTGATTCAATGTAAAACATTAACGAAAGTCTAGTAAGGTTGAAATTTATTGTTTTAATGAAAAACAGCTTTATATTAAAAGTTTAATAATATTGATTTCCTACACAGTTCCCTATTTTTTCAATACATTTTTTTAAGTTGTACATTATTGAAACAATAATGATCGTATTTAATTTTAAGTTGCCATTTTTCTCTCAGTGTATAATATAATTTTTAAATTTATCTTACATGTCGTTCGACACGAGCGACAGCAGACTAGCATGCTATGTCGCTTAAGACAAATGTCAGTGTCTGCTATGTCGTATCTCCTTGGTGTGCAGCAGTTTTTGTGTTTTCAATGCAATTTAAATGTACTCAAGTGATGCGTGTCTCCAAGCGACACATATCTTATGTCTCTCATGTCGTATCTGCTGTGTCGTATCTGCTAGGTGTGCAGCCGCACTTACGTATTACTAAAATAACCACAAAAATTGTTTGGCGGTGGCGTCGTAAACTAGAGGCTTAACAAAATCACAAAACATTAATTTAATAAGAAATTTTAGACAGAATGTTTAAAAAGAAAAAGTACGGATACGTCTAGAAAATTTGATCATTTGACACCATATTCATTACTGACACCTATAAATAATTATTTATGAGTCAAAAAATAAAAAGGGTGCCCAGTAAAAGTATATAAAAACTTTTATCGATAACATAAAATTTGCAGTCATTTTCAATATTTTGACACATCTTGAGGATATAGTGTACTTTTTTAATATTTTCTTTATAACACATCTGGATTTCTAGTAAATCAGGAGTAAAATATAATTACATATTAGTTGATAATTTCTTTTCAATTCTAATTTAAAAAGTTAACTTTGTAATTACCTACGACAATGTCAAAATACCTTACTTTTTACATGTTGCAGAATATTTCTCAAATGTAAACAAACAATATTCATTCCTTGAGTAACGTACAGTACCAGTTCATGGTTATCTATGAACTATTCAAAATAATTTACTTCCAACCTCTTGAATCGTAAGTATGCATTTTCATATAGCACACGATTTAACGAATAACAACATTTACAATTCTATTTTCTGATTACTATAACAGTTACCTATTAGAAATAAAACCGTAAGCAGCAGAGCCCCGTCACCGGGGTCAAATTTTTCCTTCATTTTCAATATCTTTAAAATATCTAAATATGAAATTTATCTTTTTTTGCTTAAATATTAAATAAGGACCTCAAAAATTTCCAGTTCACTTTTTGAGATACACTTTTTGTTTTTTGTTTGCAATATAAATTTGTTTTAATTACAATATAGATTATCACAAAGTAACGTTCAAAACAGTGAACTACTAACCCAATTCACATACATAATTTCAGCCTTCTAGATTTATTCAGAAAGTCTCTAGGCGTGTCAGACCCATCATAAAGTACGAAAAACTATGAAATTTTGGGGTAAAAATAGTGCGGATGAGGGTTAAGTATATAATCTTCCAAAAAGCACATCCTAGGTACCAATTCTAGAAAATATAAAGTTTCGGCACCCTAAGTTAATTTTCTCCCCTTTCTATTCCCTTCAAAATTGTCCTGGGAAGATGATTTTGGATATGTTATAAATAATTGACCTGGACATTATATCCAACTGCTTTGAAACGGTTTAATTTGTTATCTATCTATATATATCTCTCCTGGATCGGTTGTCCTCAGATACAGTGTAATAGTTTAATTTTCTCTTGAAAACTCTACTATGTAATAGCAGGTGAAGAAATTTTATTTACCTTTTGGGGCACGTAAGCAATAGTTTAACGTCAGTTAGTAAATAGATTTTTCTATGAAAATAGTTTCTTATAGACCCCTATTTTTCATTTTTAATAAAATTGTACTTTTGATGAATTTCCTCATTTTTATTCATCTTTTTAAATTTATTCTTTTATTTTTTATTTATTCTTTTGTTTGATCCATACATAAACTCTTTTAATCAAATCTTCTATAACAGAGGTGGGCAAACGGTCGATTGCAGACATTTTAAGTAATTTATTTGGTTAATTTAAAACGTATACTTAAAATTTAGCAGACGATGAAATATGAATTTAAATCAAAATCTTAAACGAGGGAACCACAACCTGCAAAACTGTTGGTAAGATCAGAATGGAACTTATAACGGGATTTAAAAATAAATAAAAGAAGGAAGAAGAACCAATTTAAAAGTTTGGAAGCTTCTGTTTTTCTATTCCTTCTAGTTTCCATCTTGTTAGTTAATTTTTTCCGCAGTTGAGTTTTATAATTTTTTCTTTAAATTTACTTTTTTGTTTTCGTCTTTTCGAAAGTTTGGAAAACGGGAACAGTCGAAAAATAAAAATATAAAAAGTCAAAAAGGAAGAAAGACTTTTATTTCCTTCCTTTTTGATTTTTTATATTTTATATTTTTTGACTGTTCCCGTTTTCCAAACAAGTTCTTTTTCTTTCTTTTGTTTATTTCACCATTTTACTGATTTTTATTCATTTTTTGGGCCATATATGTTATGGTGTCATCGATACTTATATTTAATTTTTGTCCATTTTGATTTTTTGCTTGTATTTTTCGCTCTTGAAAATGATTATTTAAATAATCTAAACATGTCGAGCCGCTACTTCTAAATTCGATTTTGATCTTAGCCATAGTTTTGCAGGTTGTCGTTTCCTCGTTTAAGATTTTGATTTAAATTCATATTTCATCGTCTGATAGGTTTTAAGTATACGTTTTAAATTAAAAGATTTTAAATTAACCTAATAAATTACTTGAGACGTCTGCGATCGACTGTCGAACTGTTCGCGATCGACCGTTTGCTCATCCCTGCTCTAACTGGTGCATTTTTTAAAATTTTTAGTATGGCTGGAAAAAGGTGAAAAATTATCGAATTTGTTATTGGCCATTAACAAACTGAATAATTTTTAATGAAGTCGAAAATTTACTAATGATTTATTAATAAATTTAATAATTTCTACAATTTAATATTTGCAATGTAAGAATTACTTTATAAAATATAATTTATTAGCTATATCCTCAATTTTGATTTACCAGGCGTCTAAAACCGAATATGGTCGATCAATTATCCAACACAGTGAAATTTAACTTTAAATTCAAATGGAAAAAATGGTGAGTTGGAAGCAGAATTTTTATATTTTTTTTATAACAGCTTCAGTTTTTACTGATAAATATTTTAAATTAAAGTGTACTGCAAACATACATATTATTTGTATTATACATATATGTACATATGGAATTCGCAAGTCAAAATTTTCATACTGTAATTATATTTCAAATTTTTACTTAAACAGACGAAGAAATTAATAAATGTACTTTCTATCTATTCAAAGTGCATTAGCAAACGAATATTCGTTTGCCTATTTTTCGTTACTTAAATATGTAAATAAAAGGAAAAAGATGATCTTTTTAACTGATTGTGATCAAAAGTTATATGTGAACTTGTGTCACAGAAAATGTTTTTTTTTCTCTGAAAGTTTTATTTCATATAAGAAAAAAGGGTTTTGTAAGTTCAAATCTTACCTATTAAGTAAACATTAATTAAGTTTTGTTAGTATAAAAGACTAAAAATTTGTAGAATTAAATCATACAATATAATAATTTCAGTTTTTGAAAAAGTAGAGATTTTGAAATAATTTGTTTTTGTAGAGCAATTGAGCATAATGATCATTTTCCGAACTGCCAAAAATACCCCTAAAGTCTCTACCCCACAGAAATAGTTGTCTAAATGAAAGGATAATTTTAATTGAAGTTTTTTTTTTTTTTCAAAAAAAAATCAATACTGATTGAGTATAAAAACCACGTTTTCTAATTTACTTAGTTCTTCCAACCTTAAAAAAATGTTTGCTAAACATTTTCCCGCCAAAAGAATTTTTTTCTTTCCGGCGTAAGTCATTGCTATGTAAAATTTGATAACAATTCAGTACAGTGTTATTTTTTAATAGCTAGGAGAATTTCATAGCATGTTATTGAAATTTGTACAATTATTTCTAATAAACAAAAAAAAAAAAAATAAGCATCTAGTAACAACTTAATTGAATATATTCTAACAATCAAGAAAATGTGAAATTGAAAAAATCATACTTAATGTATAAAATATAAAGAAGTTGTAATTAGGAATTTAAATGGATGTGTTTCCAAATGGCAAATAATGAAGAAAAAAGCAAGTTTTAAAAATGTGTAGATATAAAGTGTCCGATCTTTATTTGTGCGTCTTTTCTACTTTTATACTCCTCTTTTCAAATACACTTTTAATATATCTTTTCTTTTTTTCACTTGATTTTGAATATAGTAGACATCTAAAAGTTTCTGGCGTTACTAGTGACAATCAAACTCATGAAACATTCTAAACAAATCTTATTTCCGTCTCTGGACTCATAATAACATATTAACATGGTGTATCATTTTATGTCGACTACAGTCGACTTTAGAACGAGGAGGTTAATATTGTTTTCTTATATCTAGTTATTATACTGTAAATATTATACATTACCCGATATGATTTCCTTGTCGTTACAGCACATTCGATGTTAAATTATAATAGGTACATATTTCCGTATTAAAAATTATGTTGATAATGCTTCATGTTAATATTAGTTTCTTCGTTAACACAGATTCATCAAATTATAAACTTTAATCACAATTTTTTTAACAATATTAATTTTTTGGCTACACCAACCATGCCACAAAACATTCTTTGATTCTTATATAACTAACTTAAAGTATTTTGCGTTGAAAGTCTACTAGAAAACTGTATTAAATTCAAGAATAGATTCAACATTAACGACAGTTAGAATTATGCATAAAATAACATGTAGACACTATTTGGTTATATGTAATTTTTTTAAAATTATAATGCCTATTATTTTCTTCATCGTAGGGCATGTCTTCCTATTTCTATCCTCTTCCTAATTTTTCATAATATTCTTATATTTGATTTATTATTTGTACACCATTTTTCTCTCTCACTCATTATTTAGATATATGCATGTATATAATACAAAAAACACATAGGTAAAGGGTTAATGTACGGATGGTAAGGGTAGTGAAATTGGAATAAATTATAATAATATCTAGTTTACGTCTCTTGTGTGCAACATTTCCGGGCTAATGTTTCGTTTTTTGGTATGTTTTTTTTTTCTGTAACGGTGAAGCTTGTCATATTACTATTGTATTGCTTATAAAAAATACGATATAAATTTTGTTTGAGGTATTCAAGTGTGAAGTAAAAATGTTTCCTTTTTTGAACTGATAAATATGTATGTATTATTGATGTATATATATACATATTATACATTGGTACTGTTTACAAAATCAATATTTAAATATTATGTATGCACACATCTATCTATCTGTATTCAATAAATAGTATGACACATAAATTTTAAAATACAAAAAAATAAACAGATGTCCCATGAAATAACAATATTAGCAATTTATCTTTAATTGGGATACAGGCTTACATTTTGCAAAAGTATTATTTATAGACACCCATTCTATAGAAGCAAACTAATATCAAAAAGTGTAGCTCGCTTGGAGTCATTTGTTGGTCTGTCACAGGCTCACAGCTTAAGGCATTTAGTCAATCGGTGTCGGTCACCGAATCCACTTTATATATTGTAAGACCATTGTTACTTAACCTGCACGTTGCTCTGTCCGATAATAGGTGTTTTGTAGTTGTGTGTGAATAGTCACACAGGAGCAAATATCAAACCTACACCACTACAAACGGTGTGTACCTACACAACATAGTGATGCGAAGTGGAGGGGATTTTACGTTACCTTTATGCTAAAGTCGGAATAATAACTATCATATAGTAGTTTGACCCCTTACATTCTACATTCATGTTTTATTCATACTCAAATCAGAGGAATGGATCGGTTAATTTTAAAAAGATAGCTCAACAAAATTGTAACTTACATTAGATTAGTTATGGCTGTAACTGTCATACAAGAAATAATTCTTTTCCTACATATTTATTTGTAGTACGTCTTACTCAGAGGCTGTTATTTTGTTGAACATTTTATAGGATTTGTTAGACATGTATTAAATCAGCGTGCTGTAATCAGTGCTTGGAGTTTTTCATAATTTTCACGATAAGATGTAGGGAATTTAAATAAATTACCATCAAAATAAGCAAATATATTCGACAATGTTACTTGCGCATGTGTAGGTACCTACCTATTCATTGTAAACGGATAATAATCTAGTTCGCTACATTTCTTTAAATGACCGACCTGAGGTGACCGATCTGAAATAATTATAGTTTAAGGTACTAATATCAGGGTGACCGAGCCCAGCTCAGTGGAAATTTTATTTGAATGGAATTTGTTGAGAAGAGTAGATGTGGCAACTGACGATAACTGGACAGTTAACCAGTTGTTTATTTCCATAAAAAATAGAATACAAATTTAATAGTATTTTGTACAGTAGATAAGTAATTTCATAGTAGTCGCCGGTAAAAATATTATTATTGATAGTAGTATCTACAGAAATATCTATTAATATTGTAAAATACATCTAGTTAGTAACAAATGAAAAATTAACATTGGCTTGGCGAAAAGAGACTCAGGAGACTCTAAACGAATTTTTACCGAGTTGAGAAATAGCTAAATCACTTTCTAATAACCAAAACATACATACATAGGTATATGTATGTATATAAAGATTGCTCGTTTAATAGTATAAAAAAAGGTTAGTGAGTGAAGTCAAAAAAAAAGATCCAGTTAAAATAATTTTTTTTTAAGTGAGAAATTTATATTTAATATTAAATTTTTTAGAGATGATAATTTAAGATCTATATATTTTATCAAAAAAAAATTTCCCTTAATTATATTTTCTTCTCTAATAATTTCTCTAGGGCGTTGAAGTTGACGGATAAAAAAAAATTGCCCAAATGATAGAGCCTCTCCAATACCTACATCCGAAAAAAAATTATAGGGTATTTTAATATAGACATATGTAATTGGGCATCCCTCCACCAAAATCGGAAGTATTTTTTCGAAAAATGGCACATATTTTAAAAAAAAAAAGTTTTAAAAACAGCCTCGTTTTTCCGCACTTTTAAGTGTCTAAACGGAAAAAAAAATTACGAGGTTGATAGGGGGGATGTACAATAGACATAATAATAAACAAAATGAGCCATGGTTTATTAAAATTGGATAAAAAGTTTTTGAGGCTAGGATTTGCGCAAATTTTAAAAATATCATTTCGAGTAAAACACATTTAAAGTTTTTTGTTTTTTTTTTTCAAGTAAATTTTTACTTATGAAAATTGAAAACAAGGAGTCGACAGCCTGCAAGATTATTAAAATTTTTACTTTTATTTTATAAAATATTTAAAAACATACTAATAGCTAATCAGTCAATTCGGGACCATAGAGTAATCCATAAGCAATCTTAAATTCTTCCTCCCGTAAATCCTTCTTTTTAAAAGATGACTATACAAAAAAACTCGGTATAACTTTTTTCCTACTTTGAATTTTGACTTGACATTTTAAATATGTATTCTTTATAGACACCCATTACGTGTATTCAGTTAGTATCCAGCTAATACTTTTTAGGGAGTCCACATTACTTTTCCCCCCACTTCTCCCATTTTTACATCGGAATTGAATGCTATTGTTAAATGTGTTTTAAATGCATTATTTTTATTCCAAATACAAGTACGCGAATAGTAATTTTAAAAAATTAAAAAAAAAACGCCGTGAGCAGCGGAGCCCCATCACGGAAGTCGAATTTTTCCTTTCATCTTCGGTATTGAATGTCTACAAGCGAAATGTAATTGAAAGTCCACAAGCGATTTGTCATTTTGGTGGCTTCAAAACTGATGATGAGGGTCCGGTTGATCGGGATTTTAAAAAAAAGGTTTTAAGTTTTTAAGGGTTGAATCTTAGTAAATTTCAATTTTGTGCCGATAACAGTTAGCAGTGAAAAAGCCAACACAATTCGTACGAGGGCATTCCTACCCATGCTTATCCGCCAGTTGCCTTTGTGCTTTATTTTTAAATATTAAAAAAAAGGAACTTAAATAGTAAACTGGAAGGCCATTATGAAGATATTTTTTCTTTCCAAAAAAATCCAAAATTTCTATTTTATAAATAATAAAAATCCAAAATTCCTAATTTATAAATAAACAGTGACTTTAATAACATTTTTAAATTACTTAATACGTATGTATTTCATTTGTTATAAAAGTAAATTCACTTTTTTAGCGAATTTTTCCTTGAAAAAATTAGACTTATACAGTCTATACGACAAGAACGGCGAGAGGCGAGAGTAGGGGCGCTATCCATTTTCGGACCCGTAGAACACGAATATGTAGAAAAAAATGTCTGATATATATATATATATATATATATATATATATATATATATATATATATATATATATATATATATATATATTCCCGCCACCTTTTAATTTGTGAAGGGCCCCCCTATGGAATGGTGGCTCATTTTCGAGGCACCTCATACTATTAAAGTGGGGTCAAATTTTGGGAAAATTTTTGATCCGACCCAACTTTTAAGGGGGTGGTGGGGGGCGGTAAAACAATAAAACTTTTCCAAACCGGTTGAAGATAATGTTTCGGTGAATTTTCTACAACATATCCAAAATTCAGCTTCCTAAGATGATTTGGAAGGAGTAGGGGGGGGAAACGATTTTGGCTGGATCTAACACGCCCCCAGTCCCCCAGAATTAACGTAGAGGGTTGAAATTTGGTATGTTCAAATTCAGTCCTTAAAAACTTAAAATCTTTTTTTAAAGCCCCGATCAACCGAACACTCATCATCAGTTTTGAAACCACCAAAATGACAAATTGCTTGTGGACTTTCAATTACATTTCGCTTGTAGACATTCAATACTGAAGATGAAAGGAAAAATTCGACTTCCGTGATGGGCTGCTCACGGCGTTTTTTTAATATAGGAAAAACGATATTGTAGTTATTACAAAAATATACTATAACAATACAAATTAACTAATATCATATTTATATCAAATAATAATATCCTATATTTGGATACATATAAAATATATGCAAGTCTATTACATTATAGACACATATTTATTTTCTATATTAAAATGATTTGAATAAAGGTGGATAGATATTACCGGTAATAAAATCGGACGAAAATGTAACCATAGAATTTTAACAAATTTTTTAAACCTGGGTTCCCAAATAATTTAATTACTAATTTATCCAAGGAGATGACGGATTAGAAATAATACTCCGACTATCTTCCGCAGAATAAATTTTTTCTTTAATTTTATCCAGAATAAGTCTTCCTTATAATTATTTAACAAAAAAACTAAAACCAATAATAGAAAATAGTAGAGATAATAAAATAACATTTAAGTTTAGTAATAAAGTATCAAATCTATATACCAAAAAAGAGGAAAAACAGAAACTAAACAATGTTACAATGTAGTTTATACAAAATAGATTGTCAAAATTGTAATTTGAGTTATTACGGACAAACTTCTCAGATTCTTAAAAAATAGAATAGCACAACATAAATATGACGAAAAAAGAGGTAAAGAAACTACGGGTTTAGCGGAACACTCAATAAATAAAGATTATAGATTTAATTTTGAACAAGTCCAAGTATTGGACCAGGAAAATAAATATCGTTATAGATTATTAAGTGAAGGTTTCTATATAAATTTAAATAAATTTGAAAATTGCAACAAACAAATTGAATCGCTAGCATTAGATAATACATATGTACCAATTATTAAAAAATTTAAATAAAATTGAAACAATACATATTCACGTGATTATATAACACATTTTAACTGACAATAAACAATTTAATTGTTTGTTTACTCAATTAATTACTTATTTATTTACTTAAAATAGAGGAATTGAGAAGGGACACATACAACAATCTAGAAACTTCGATATATTCACCTTAAAACATAAAACAAAAATTTTAAGTTAGTCGGTATAAAAATGTCATACTAAGTATGTCTTGGTACTTACTATACAACCAGTTTAATTTAGAATTAAATAAATATATCCTTTCAGATCATTAAATAAAAAAACAAAAAAATTTTTAAATTATAAATAAAACGGGACGAACTTAATTTTTTAAATTAAGAACCGGATTTTAATTTATATTGACAAATTTCTTATGAAATGCATTTTCTCGACATAATGATCTCGGTTGTGTTAGAGATTACTTTTCATGAATCGTATGCTCTGGTTGTACGAAAAAAGATGGTTTACCAAAAATTATGTGAAAATTTTTTTGTTAAGTACCTACATTATTTTGTCACATTATGAATTAAATGTCGGTTGTCCAGTCTCAATTTTTTTACTCTTATTTTTATTTTATAACAAATTTTTTGACTTATTCTTTTAATTTATAATTAGTACAAAATTTTTCCCTTATTTAAATTAAATTGTTTTCGTTCTTTTTTTCGCTCCAAAATATTTTTAAATAAAAATGTTTTTTCTCTCTGTTGTTTATAAACAATTTTTCATTATACATTCCAACAAACCAAAACTAAAAAAATTTCAAAAAAATTTTGTAACTATTATTAATACAATATTAGATATATTAGATATTATTACATTGTAAATATTTATTGTATTTGTAGCCACTGAAGAAGGTATAAAATATACCGAAAAATTTCTGGACAAAAATAAAGAAGCAATTTATTCTACGGAAGATAGTCGGAGTATTATTTCTAATCCTTCATCTCCTTGGATAAATTAGTAATTAATTTACTTGGGAACTCAGGTTTAAAAAATTTGTTAAAATTATTACATTATCCCAAAAACCATATTACATTGCAACCATAAAATGCCCCGAACGAAAAAAGGTTTATTACTTGATTGTGGTAATTAAAATGGACGAAACTGACATCGCCCGAATTGGCCCACAACGATGTGGTAACATCGTACACAATGCGTAATCTATTAATCATTGATTGCGACCAGCCGCTGCGGTTGTTTTGATAATTTTCGGAGACTGAAAGTTTTAAATAACTTGATTTTCAAAGTTTTACCTGTATAGTAAAAAGAAAAAGAAAAACAACAGGTTAAAAATTGAGTAATTTTCTAATGCCCAAAAAAGTATAACAAATTAAAAAAATTATTACAGGTAATATCAATCTTTTTTCTCAAATGTCACTCGTTATTGATGTAACAAGTAAAACCAATGTATTTTTATGCAATTTATCTAGATTTATGAAAATTTTTTATTCATGTGTTTAACTGTTAATAATTTTATATGGTTCATTTCAGTTAAATTTAACCATGCTTCGTCACTTTGAATTTAAATAATTTCCGTTTTCTTGGCTTTATCTCTTTTATTATTGCATTTACGTAAATTTTAAATTTGCAGTTTGTTTTTAGAAAAGAATAGAAGATTTATTTGTTTCGAATATAAGAATTATTTAATTTTTTAACGAAAACTCACGACAATTGTATCTGAAATGAGGTATATTTACTTATATAACATACTTAATAGGTGTAATTTTGTAAAAATTTAATCATGTAAATATAAAATGTAAAATATCTGCACTGGAGAACTTATCGTGACAATGTAAAATTTATTACATATTCGAAATTTTAAGATTTTTATACATTGTTGTAAACTATTTTTTTACGGTGTATATAGAGCAAAAATCTTGTAAGTTAATCAAACTTAACAAATTGCAAACTGTGTAAGTCAAAACGTAGTTTTTACAAAAATACGTAATACTTATTTGCTTAAAAATACTAAAAATGTAAAGGTATAAGTCCGCTATATTTTAATTCGAATGAAGAATTAAATGCATTGAAAATATTTCGCACTTGCCTAATTAACCATGTACCGGTGAACTTTGCAATACCTTACGTATGATTTATATTTTAGTAATTTATTTTTTAAGAGAACACCGTGTTGTTTAAAATGTGTCCTATAGCTATAACCCTCTCAATTGGACATCCACTTCAACATTAAATAATTTTATCATTTTACCTTGTTATTTCATTATCTATGCTTTCAAATTAAAATTTTAAAAAATACAATATTGAAACGTTGTACCTAATCAATGGCTGTGATCTATATAACAGCTATATAAAGGGTTAAGAAAAGGGTTACCATTTGAATATATAATTCGTAACACCTTTAGAGTACAATGTTCCATATAAATATATTGATTTTAGCTTCTGATAACATTCAATACAACCAATGGTACAATTGGACGATTGGACTGGATTATTATTGGTACGTTATCGAGATTTTTTAAGTAGAATAGTTTTTTTTTTTTTTTACAATTCACAAAATCCAAGTGTTATTGAGTGGATCCTTAACGGGCTTGCATAACAATGCGTCAATTGTACTTATAAAATTGACATTATGCATCACTAACGTTAATAATTCAAATATCATTTTATCTAAATTAATTTAAATTTTGGGTTATATTTTGCACTTTTCAATAACTGAGTTAAGTGGCATTAAACATGATGTCTTCAAATGATTTAAAATTTAATAATTAATTGTAGCACGATTGTAAAAAGACGGTGAACTTAGTTGATGCTACTATCCATTATCTCATTCGAATTTAAAGCAAAATACAGGTTAGGCTAAATGATTGCGGAACACATACAAAGATGAGTAAGGTAGGGTCGTGTAAGACTGCGCACCTAAAATTTATAGAAGTAAATTCTATCTATTCTAGTACTTAGTGATAAGCTAACGCTACGGTAAAAGGATTTTTTTTTAAGAACTCAATACCAAGCGATTTATTAAAGAAAGTTCAAAAAAATGAAAAGTGGGCATTATTAGACGATTGGTCGTATAAGAATGCGCACTGAGGTCGGTAAGATTGCACACTTATTAAAAAACTTAGAATTTAATATAAATCATATCTAAGATACTATTGCTGAGTTTAAAAAAAATAATTGAAAAATTTCAGGTCAAAATTTAAAATAGAAAAAAGTTATACCGATTTTTATATAATCATGTTTTGACGACACTGCGTAAAACCAGAAGGGCGGACAAAGAAAAAGCAAGATAAAGAACTACAGGAGGAAGAATTTGAGATTGCTTATAGATTTCTATACGGTTCCGGATTGATTAATTAGAGTTATTAATAAGTTTATCTACAAATATTTTATAAAATATAGGTAAGTAAAATTTCATTAAAAAAACTTTAATGGCCGATTGCACCAACATTATTAATCGATGTTAATCCATGATTAATTTTAACTGTAGTTAAAATCCCTGATTATCTGTTACCCCAAAGGTAATTTTTGTTAACTGATGATAAAATCGTCCGTTAAGTTAATGGGTGGATATTGGGCAATTAAATATTTAATCAGCGTTTAGTGCATATTTTGATGCTAGTTTCCATAGTAAGTATCGCTAATATCTATATTTAATAAAAATACTTTTGTAAAATTTCAGTTCAAATAATTTTTTCATTTTCTGTAAAATTTTGGTATCTATTTCATTTTTCAATTTTTAAATTGAAAAAAGTCTTCACAATCGTAAAGTTACAGTTTCAAAATGTTTTACGTAAACATAAATATTTTCTAATATTATATAAATCAAGTAGGCGCTACCTATTTTCAAAATGTGCAAATTTAAATTTTTTATCCACGTGATATTATCAACTTACTAGCATTTACTTCTCTTATGTCTAATTTCATGTCCTATAAAAACAAATCAGACACCGTTGCCAGTCAACATTGGCCGGTAACGTACATTAGTTAACCATTGGTATATTTCAAATGGTGCAACAGACAAATCGGGGTTAGTTAATCTCTGATTTACTAATGGGCCATTAGGTTCCGATTAAATTAATTTTGGTCAAATTGACCAAAAATGTGTTTTTCTCAAAATGACATTTTTCAAATTTACGCCAATCCTAGAGCTTCTTAAAAACTTTTTATCCGATTTTAATAAAATATAGCTTCTTTGTTTATTATTATCCCTATTGTATATCTCCCCACCAGCATGGTGGCTTTTTTTCTTTTTTTTTTCCGTTTAGACACCTAAAAATACGGGAAAATAAGGCTGTTTTAATTTTTTTTTTAAAATACACTCCATTTTTCAAAAAAAACGCTTTACTTTGGGTTTTGGTGGAGGGATGCGCAACCACATATATCTACAGTAAAATGCCATTTTATTTATTTTTTCAGATGCACTGGAGACAGGGGCGTAGCTACCGCCGTATCAGCCGCATCAATGATACAGGGCCCGCGGGCTACAGAGGCCCCTAACGAGTGTAAGCAAAAATTAGTAAAATGTTATCCACAATATCACTTAATCTCGTGCTTCCCGGGAAAAAAACATAAAAAAAATGTCATACGTGCCTATATAATAGAATTTTCACTTCAGAAATGACAAAAGTCAAAAAAGCAATCTCTTTTTTCCCGAGTTAAGCGTGCGCCCAAAAGTTGGCAACATTGGTAACTTCAAATATGAGACTTCGATGGGGCAGGAAGGGCTATCAGACTTGTCACTATTGTCTGTAGAGGCAGAAATTTTAGAAAAACTGAAACCGTCGTCAGCGATAAATGATTTAGTAAATCAATTTGCCGAAAAAAAGGCAAGAAAAGTGTATATTTAATTTGAATTGTTTGGCTAGCTCAATTTCTAGGAGGAAGCAATAACTTATAATCAATAAATATTTATTTTAATTTAATGCAAGCATTTTTATTTCTTTTGTGAGCAATCTTTACCCTTCATTTGGGCCCCCAACTAATTTTGATGCAGGGCCCCTCCAAGGCACGCTACGCCACTGACTGGAGAGATAGTATCATTTTAGTAAATGTGGGCTGCAGGGCTGGGAATTATTTAAAATGATTTCATTTTAAATATGTATTTAAAATACAAATAGGCTATTGACTAGGTACTTGAATAAGGAACTAATTCGTAACAGGTGTTTAATTGTTTCATATGTTCAGTTGTACCCCAAAGATGATAAATTTACAAAGTGCTATTAAATTTAGGCGTGGGTTTTTACGAACGGCGTAAACTTATCGACGCTTACGTTTTTTAACTATAACTCAAAAACTATGTATTTTTCGTAAATACACATGATATTATTTTTTGTAGAGATTCCTATTAAGATGGCACCTTATGAACTCAAAAAACTTTTTTCTCAACAAAATAAGTCAAAAAAACTGTTTACAAAAAGCTCAAATTTTTCAATTTTTCTTTTTTTTTAAATTTTTGAGTAGAACTTTTTTCTGAGTGAATTTAGGTATAGGGATTAGTTCACAAAAAAGAAAGCTGATGTAATTCCCGTCAGAATAGTGACCGACAAAAATATTTTCAATAAAAACCGGCTGAGCTACAGTCGTTCAAAGCTACCTATTACTTTCTTAAATTTTATTACTTTTGACTTTTATACCATGTTATATTTGTAATTTTTACACTCAAAAATTATTTTTATTCAGTACAAAAATTATTTCTGCTTTATCAGAGGTAACGATAAAAGTATGATATCCACATGATCTTAAGTATAAAAAAAAAAAAAAAAACGCCGTGAGCAGCGAAGCCCCAGCACGGAAGTCGAATTTTTCCTTTCATCTTCGGTATGGAATGTCTACAAGCGAAATGTAATTGAAAGTCCACAAGCGATTTGTCATTTTGATGGTTTAATATAAATAAAATAAATTGAAGGAAAATTTACATAATTTTAGGGAAGTCCGGACCCTATATATATATATATATATATATATATATATATATATATATATATATATAGGATATTCTTTCTGAACGGGAGAGGCCCTGCTGTTCAAAATTGTGTTGCTTAAAATAGGTCTGCAATATCTCAAATTAAAGGTTATGAACTCTATTTTTCAAATACGCGTGGCAAAATTGTCCTCTCACAACAGTGATTTCAATATGGTGGCTGGAGAATATAAAAGCGTTTTTTTCTGAGGACAATAAACGTTCTGTAACATTTGAAAAACTTTTTTGGTTAAAAATGTAAAGTTTTTCTTAACGTTTCGAGGACAATTTAAATATATATATCGACGAATCGGCATTATTTTCTGTTTATGGTGACCTGGTGAGAGATGGTGTAATAGCTGAATTTTCCTTTCAAAAATTCATCAAACAGTTGACTTCTAATAAATAAACTGATTTCTAAAACTATTTAAAAGTACACTACTAGGTCAGGTAACAAAGTACGATAAGCTAAAAAAATAAACATTTTTAAAATAAAATATGAGTGAGTTGTTATTGATAGAAAAAGTTTAGGTATAAGATTGAAAAGTTTGGTTGATTTGTTTGTGATTAAATAGCTATAATTTATAACTATTTAAACCATTTGCACGGTAAAATCTAATTAATCATCTACCATTACGTTAAGCTTTACTGTACCAAATTAAAAAAATTTGAATATCTTAAGGGTAACTTTTGACGGACAACTCATTATAATTACGTCTTCTTCTGGAGTGTGATTAAAAATAGGTAACGACGTAAGTCGCCTCTTAGTAAATAATTTATATTATTATCATTCATATTACAGTTGTTTTTGTTTAATTAGGTTGGATTAAATTATTATATTATCTTTTTCTAACTCGTAATGTTGAATCGAGAAAGAATTTTTTAAGGAGTGTTAAAAATTTTGTATTCAATTATTGGTGTAAAAATCATATGACGTCACTCTGAAGGGTTGAGTTTATTTATTACGTCATTGTCTAAATATAAAAATCCCACGATATTGCATTTGTGATAAATGATAGCATTTATTTCATTTATTTCATTTGTTTCTTTAAATTTAGTCTGCCTACTGTATTGTTATCATTATAAATCACATTTAACTACATATAACAACGCTGCTGAATTCCGATGTAAAAATGGGAGAAATGGAGCGCAAGGTAACGTGGAATCCCTAAAGGCCACACCCTCGATATTAACTGAATACAGATACAAAATTTCAGCCTTCTAGGTTTACTCAGAGAGTCTCTACGCGTGTTAGAAAATAAGCAAAAAAATCAAAGAAATATTGGCGTAAAAATCGTGGGAATAAGGGTTGAAAGTTGAAACTTTCAAAAAGCAGTGGCTGGCTATTTATTAACTTAACATACACACAAAATTTCAGCCCTCTAGGTTTATTTGGGGAGATTTTGACCCGGACGAAACTGTTAAAAAACAAGGAAAATCATGTTCCTTTTGGTATAAAAATGGTGGGGGTAAGGATTAAAAGTTGAGACCCCTAAAAGGCACCCCCTTGATACTAACTAAATCCGAACACAATATTTCAGCCCTCTTGGTTTATTTGGATGACCTGTGCGAGTGTACAAACTTCGAAAACATCGAAAAAGCATGAAATTGTAGCTTAAAAATGGTGGGGGTGAGGGTAAAATATTAAAACCTCCAAAAAGCACAACCTAGGTACGAACGTTATAAACACAGCAAGTTTCAAACCTGTATGTTAATTCTGGGGGGCTGTGGGCGTGTTAGATCCAGCCAAAATACTTTTTTCCCCCTCTACTCCCTCCAAATCATCCGAGAACGCTGAATTTTGAATATGTTGTAGATAATTGACCGAAACATTATTTCCAACCGGTTTGGAAAACTTCTTTGTTTTGCCCTATTGTTCTATTGTTCTGTTGTCCTATTGTGGGATCAAATTTGATGTGCATTGGAAATGGCTGAAATAGCGTTTGTATACCAAATTTCATCTCATTTATTATATTTCATGTCATTTCAGTGTAATGGAAAAACTAATTTAGTATCCCACAGGAACTTTCAATCGGGATAAAATTATTTTATACCTATATCAATCTAAGATAAATTTTATCGATAAAATTTTTTTTTCCAATTTGGATCAATCATTTCAGTAATGGGATAATACGTTAATTTGGTGGTTTTTTTCCCACAGTAGTCTTCAGTCGGGATAAATCTATCCTATGTGTTGGTTCATGGTAAATGGTACTTCTGTACCAAAAATCGTATTCGACTGTTATTTCGCCGTGATTAAGTAACTGATTTTGTATCCCACAGGAACTTTCAATTGGGATAACATTATCCTCTGTGTTAACCCATTGTCAGCATAAATAGTGTCTGTGTACAAAATTTCATAAAATTCGGTTGTTATTTGGACGTGATTGAGTAATTGGTTTTTAATCCCCCAGGAACCTATAATACGGATGAAACTATTCTATGTGTTATTTAAATTATTTTAAATTCATTCATAGTAAATAGTTTCTGTATACCAATTTCATCGAATTCAGATCAGTCATTTTGCTATGATTAAGTAACTGGTTTTGTATGCCACAGGAACCTTAAATCGGGATAAGATTATCCTATGTGTTAATTCAGGGTAAATAGTGCCTGTACCTCAAATTCCATCGGATTCGGTTCAATTATTTGATCGAGATTGATTGATTGGTTTTGTATCCCTTAAGAACTTGAAACCGAAAAATTAGGTTCAGTCATCCCACAGGAACCTTTAATCAGGATAAAATTAGCCTATGCGTTAACTCGGGGTTAATCGTGTCTGTGTACTAAATTCAATCGAATTCGGTTTAATTATTTGGACGGTAGTAAATAATTTCTGGCTTTACCCTAGAATATTGGGGCAGTTTATGGCTATCATAAGATCTTTGAAAAATTTTTAAAAAAGAAAAAAAAGGTCATTTATGATGGTTTTATTGACATGTGTACTTATATATTATCATTATTATGTTCGTATATGTACCAGGTGTTACATACAAGCTGTTCATTCATTAAAAAAATAAAATATTTCTTAGTCTTTATGTTTAGTCAATTTTTTAGTGATACGATTATAACTAAGCATTGTAAACTATTGTAAGTATTTTATTTAATTAAATATTTCAAGTACTTGATTTAATTAAAATATTAATCAATTTATTATTGACCTGAATACGTCTTATAAAACAGTTTGACAAAATAATGTAAAATGCGTCACGAAAGTAGGGAAGATTTTAACCTACTTATATAAATATTTTTTATTTTGTGTAATATTTCCTATTTACCATTACCTGTTAATAACAATTAAATTACAATTAGGCATGTTATAGATATGAAATTTCGGATACGGATACGGATACGGATATTTAAAAACATTTTTTTCGGTTTCGGTTTCGGTTAGGGATATGTAAAAACATCGGATAATGTTTCAGATACGGTTACGATTACAAATAATTGCTTTCAGTGAACATATTTTTTAGAAAAAAAGAGGAAAACTTTAACCCAAAATGTGAACGTCAGAAACGAATTAACGTCATTGGAACAAAAACTATCGAGAGAAATATATGCAGCAAAAACTTGCTTCGATTTAAACTCAGTTTTCCAACGGCATTTGTCTGTTATTATCCGGAACAAATCCGAAACTTTTATTTTCGAACACGGTTTCGGTTTCGGATGTATAATTATTTCGGATATCCGGTAGTTTCGGTTACTATTATGGTTATTCATAACATCCCTACTTACAATACCCATTTTACGCGAAATTTGTGCTACGTAGACACCATTTGTAAGTACAAAAGTTGAAGTTTCCACTTTTGAAGCAGTAATAAAATATTGTCAATCCTTTTGTGATATGCAACAGTAGCTACTTAAAAATAATTTAAATACTAACTTAAAATAATGTATTAAATGACGGCATAACTTTTATATGAATAAATTTTAATTTTAGTTTAAAAAAAAAATTAAATTATATGATGAAGTTATATTGTAATTGAAATTCAAATTATTTTACTGAATAAATAACTTGTTACACCTAGTACATTCTACTACAATCATAAAAGATAACAATTAGGTAAGCATATTTGTTAATATTGTAACAACTATTATACATATATTTCTCTAAAACTTTCCTTAAAACATACACACATCTTATTTTGAATTACTTGAAATAGGTAGTTTAGAATACTTAGTTATAATCATAAAATTAAAAAAATTGATTAAACACAAAGAATATAAAGATTTGAGTTTTTTAGTGAATGAATAACTTGTAACACCTGGTACCTATACGAGCAGAATGCGTTTAAGTACCCACGTAAATGTTAAACACAGAACCATCATAAAAGACACTTTTCTCGTATTTCAAAAAGTTTCCTGCTGTTAAAAGGGACAATTTTCAAAAATTTTATGATAACCATCAAGTGCCCCAATATTTTAAAGTTATGCCTAATTTCTTTCTGTACCCCTTGGGAATGTCTGATCGGGATAAAATTATCCTATGTCTTATTAAAATTCTTGCTATATGCGCCCATAGTAAATAATGTCTTTATATAATATTTCATCGAATTCGGTTCAGTCATCCCACAGGAGCCTTTAACCTGGATAAGACTTACCTATGTGTTAACTCAGGATAAATGGTGCCTGTGTATTAAATTTCATTGAATTGAATTGAATTTTTTGGGGTGTATTTGAATAATTGCTTTTGTATCCCTCAGGAACTTGCAACCGGGATAAATGTATAAGGAATGGGTAGGTAAAATTTTATCAAAATCGATTCAGCCGTTTTGAGCCGTGATTGAACAACAAACATCCAAACATCCAAACATCCAAACATCCAAACATCCAAACTTTCGCATTTATTATATTATTAAGATATATATATATATATATATATATATATATATATATATATATATATATATATATATATATATATAAATACGAGGTGTGTTCAAAAGGTAAGGTGACTTTATGTTTTTATCGAAGACCTTTTATTTATTCATCAATATTCATATTATTCCCTTTAAAGTAATCCCCCTCAGATATAATACACTTGTGCCAACGCATTTTCTAATCCTCGAGGCACTTCTGATATGCACTTTTTGGTACAGCCTTGAGCTCTTCCGGCGATTCAGTTTTTATCTCCTTAATCGTTGCAAATCTCCGTCCTCTTATGGGTCTCTTCAGTTTTGGGAACAGAAAAAAGTCGCAGGGGGTTAAATCCGGTGAATATGGTAGCTGAGGCATGATTGTGGTGTTGTTTTTAGGCAAAAAATCACGCACAAGTAACGAAAATTGAGCAAGTGCTTATCGTGATGAAAAAGCCATGAATTGTTTTCCCATAATTCCGGACGTCTTTTTTCGTATCGCTTCTCGCAAACGGTGCATGACTTCAAGTTAATACTCAACAGCTACTCTAATGGTCATTCGACAATTTCCCAATACCATTTTCTTCACTTTTTCAACGTTTTCATCAACGTTTTCATATATATTATACATTATATTATTATATTATTATATTATATTAGTATTAGTATATCGTCAGTTGCTAATCGTGCCGAACTAGGATGATGCTTCTGGTTGGCGCGATGGGAAATCAAATTATTTGATCCTGTGGTGTTGAGGATTTCGCTGCTGACTTATAGACGGTGTAGCGTTTAATAAAATAAATAATAAGATTGTTTGTTTTTCAAATCTAAATATTTTATTCAGAACTGAGTTTAAATATTGTACAATGATATTATTTTATAATAACAATAACAATATATTACTTTTAATTTGACTAAGTTTATTAATTTTGATTAACTTTACAAAATACAAAAAATAAGATAATGATATTAAGTTTCAATCGTACATCCGTAGTTATTGCAGCGCGTTGAATTATGAAATTTGAATCCGTTTTCGTTTGAATCGGCGGCGGCTTTTATTTGTTGATATTGCTTGCTCAGCAGTTTGACGGTGTGACGTCAGTGATCATCCGATTATTGAGTTTCGATAATATATATATATATATATATATATATATATATATATATATATATATATATATATATATATATATATATATATATATATATATATATATATATATATTAGGTATATAGTGTATATACCTATAATAAATTTAAAAAAATTAAAAAAAATAGCTAAATAAATAAAAAAATAAAAAAAAATTGCGAATTTATTATTTATTAAAAAATATTTGAAGTCATTTACGACAGTTTATTACATATTATATATTATATTAGTAGTATATGTATCAGGAGTTATATTAATTATATAGTATATATTATACAGAAAAAAAAGGGAATTTGTTTTTTATTAAAAAATATACGGAGTCATTTATTGCAGTATTCTCATGATATTTACCTACTTTATTTACATTATCTAAGTTTAATCCCGTTTTTGGAGCTGCCCGGAGACTAAGAATTCTTCAATATTCTTTAAAAATCGGCTAAATAACATTATATATATATATATATATATATATATATATATATATATATATATATATATATATATATATATATATATACTCCTCAAAACAAAATAAGGGCCACTTGAAAGTTTGTATTTTAAAACTGATTTATGTCGATCCACGTCAAAATAACTTTTCTAAATGACTGTTGTTATGATATTAAGTGGTTGAGTAAATGATAACAGTTAGATTTAAGTGATATTATTGTTGAGGGGAAGATTTAAACGTTTTTTTGTCTCGCACAGCGTCAAGTGGTTTGTTTTACTTATTTTTTTTTTTAATTTGATTTTGAATCAGTTTGCGCTAGATTATTGATTGCTGAGGTTGTTTTTTGAAGTTTGGCGTGTTATTCAATCATTTATTTTTACAATGCCGAGAATTCGACACCATATGGACGAAGCTACTGCTACCAGAGCCGTGACGATGATTGAGGGTGGTCAATCTCAACGTTCCGTGGCTCTGCAGTTGGGTTGTTCACGAAGGGCTATTCAAAATGTTTGGAATCGGTATCAGCAGACCGGTAGTGTAACCCGGCGCCGTGGCTCAAGAAGAGTTCGTGCTACCACTGCCCGTGAAGACCATTACATTCGACTGTGTGCACGACGTGAGCCGACTGTTACCGCAGGTACTCTGCAAAATCGCTTACATCGATCTACTGGTACTGTTGTCAGTAATCAGACCATACGAAATCGTTTGCATGAAGACCAACAACGTTCAAGAAGACCAGTAATCCGTACCAAACTGACCGGAGCGCATCGTGCAAACCGTTTAAGATTTGCACGTGAACACCTTGAATGGGGTTGGAGGAATGGCGTCACGTACTCTTCACGGATGAGTGCAAGGTGAAGTTTTTTAGTGATGATCGACGTGTAAGAGTGTGGAGAAGAAGTGGGGAAAGGTTTTCTGATCGTCACATTCATGAACGCAACAGATTTGGCGGTCCTAATGTCATGGTCTGGGGTGGAATTAGTTTGCAAGGCAAAACTGAGCTTGTTTTCCTGAACGAGGGTACTGTAACGGCTCAAAGTTACATCGAACAGGTTGTCAGACCCCATGTGATCCCCTTTGCACAACGAGCGGCCGACGGATTTATCCTGATGCAGGATAATGCCCGAGCGCATACCGCTCGAGCGACGACAACTGTCCTTAGGGAGGCTAATATACAGGTTTTACCATGGTCTGCAAGTAGCCCTGACTTGAACCCAATAGAACATCTTGGGGATCAATTAAAACGGCGAGTCAGAGCAGCCGGAGAGGATGTGCACACCCAACAACAACTGATTGATGTCTTGAGAAGATGTTGGGAGGAGATTCCTGATGAAACCGTTAGGCATCTTATTGAAAGCATGCCGAGGAGACTTCAAGAATGTGTTTTAAAAAGGGGAGGGCATACTCGATATTAAATCACCGAAAAGTTGCATAATGTGTGCTTTTACTCAAAGCGTGAACGTTTGTTGATGACTGTAATAATGACTATAAAAATGATAAAATCCTAAAAAAATGTAATTATGGATTAATTTTTTATTTAATCTTATTAAAATTAATTTTATTTAGTAAAAAATTAGTTCCTTAATTAAATGTAAGCATACCTTATACTGTAACTTAAAAATAAACTTATGCAGCAAAACATGAGTGGCCCTTATTTTATATATAATAAACAGGTCCGCTATTCTAATACAACATATTTACAACTTATACAACTGAAAAATTTCTTATATCCACAGTATTTTTCTCGAAAATGGTGACCAGCATACTGAGAAATTGACTGGACCGAGTACGATCTCACTTACAATGTTAACTGAATTAATTGATACAATCTCAGATTAAGTAAAACATGTACTTTATTTATTATATTTCAGTTAATTACTATGACAAACGATGACTTAATCGGAATATAAATTTTTTATATTTTTAAGTGTTTTGGTTTGATAGGAGAATGATGTAAAGTTCGGGAGACAAAATTCAATACAATATTTCTTAAAGAAAATATAAAAAAACGCCGTGAGCAGCGGGGCCCCATCACGGTAGTCGAATTTTCCCCTTCATCTTCGGTATTGAATGTCTACAAGCGAAATGTGATTGAAAGTCTACCACCGAATTGTCATTTTGTTGGTTTCAAAACTGGTGATGAGTGTTCGGCTGATCGAGGCTTTAAAAAAAGGTTTTAAGTATTTAAGGGCTGTATCTCAGTAAATTTCAATTTTGTGCCGAAAACAGGTAGCAGAAAAAAAGCCAACACAACTCGTACGAGGACATTCCTGCCCATGTTTATCCGCTAATTGCCTTTATGTTTTAGTTTTAAATATTAAAAAAGGACCTTCAATAGTAAACTGGAAGACCTTTATAAAGATATTTTTTCTTTCCAAAAAAATCCAAAATTTCTATTTTATAAATACTAAAAATCCAAAATTCCTAATTTATAAATAAACAGTGACTTAAATAACATTTTTAAATTACTTAATATGTATGTATTTCATTTGTCATAAAAGTAAGTTCACTTTTTTTAAAATTTTTTAAAATTTTTCATTCGCCTACTTGTATTTAGAATAAACATAATGCTTCTAAAACACATTTAACAATAGCATTCAATTCCGATGTAAAAATGGGAGAAGTGGGGGGAAAAGTGATGCGGACTCCCTACAAGGTACTAGCTGGATACCAACTGAATACACGTACAAAATTTCAGCCCTCTAGGTTTCCTTATGGAGTCTCTAGACGTGTTAGAAAACAAGCAAAAAAATTAAGGAAATATTGGCGTAAAAATCGTGGGGGTAAGGGTTAAAAGTTGAAACCTCCAAAAAACAGTGTCTTTATCAACACACCAAATTTCAACCCTCTACGTTAATTCTGGGGGGCTGGGGGCCTGTTAGATCCAGCGAAAATCGTTTTTTCCCCCCTCTACTCCCACCATATCATCCTAGGAAGCTGAATTTTGGATATGTTGTAGATAATTGACCGAAACATTATTTAAAACCGGTTTGGAAAAGTTTTATTGCTTTTCCGCCCCCCACCACCCCCTTAAAGGTCGGGTCCGAAAAAAAATTTGCCCAAAATTTGACCCCACTTTGATAGTATTGTTGTGCATCGGAATAAGCCCCACTTACCAAATTTCATCTCTTAACTTCCATAGGGGGGCCCTACAATTATTAAAA
This sequence comes from Brachynemurus nebulosus, assembly GCA_035578155.1. Taxonomy (NCBI): domain Eukaryota; kingdom Metazoa; phylum Arthropoda; class Insecta; order Neuroptera; family Myrmeleontidae; genus Brachynemurus; species Brachynemurus nebulosus. Next base: position 90,444,672 of record JAPWDM010000001.1, on the reverse strand, counting down.
GGTTGCGGGAAAATATATATATATATATATATATATATATATATATATATATATATATATATATATATATATATATATATATATATATCAGACATCTTTTTTTTTACATAATCGTGTTCTACGGGTCCGAAAACGGATAGCGCCCCTGGTCTCGCCTCTCGCAGCTCTTATCGTATAGACTGTATAAGTCTAATTTTTCGGAGAAAATTCGACTAAAAAGTACCAATATTATAGATTACTACTGCAGTATAAATTTTTAGTCGAATTTTTCCTTGAAAAAATTAGACTTATACAGTCTATACGACAAGAACGGCGAGAGGCGAGAGTACGGGTGCTATCCGTTTTCGGACCCGTAGAACACGAATATGTAGAAAAAAATGTCTGATATATATATATATATATATATATATATATCGGCTCATTCCGATGCACAACAATACTATCAAAGTGGGGTCAAATTTTGGATCCGACCCAATCTTTAAGGGGGTAGTGGGGAGCGAAAAAGCAATAAAACTTTTCCAAACCGGTTGGAAATAATGTTTCGGTCAATTATCTACAACATATCCAAAATTCAGCTTCCTAGGATGATTTGCTGGGAGTAGAGGGGGGAAAAACGATTTTCGCTGGATCTAACAGGCCCCCAGCCCCCCAGAATTAACGTAAAGGGTTGAAATTTGGTGTGTTGATAAAGTTCGTACCTAGGTTGTGCTTTTTGGAGGTTTTAATATTTTACCCCCACCCCCCTCATTTTTAAGCTACAATTTCATGCATTTTCGACGTTTTCGAAGTTTGTACCACTCGCACAGGTCACCCAAATAAACCTAGAGGGCTGAAATTTTGTATTCGGATTGAGTTAATATCAAGGGGGTGCCTTTTGGGGGTCTCGACTTTTAACCCCTACCTCCACCATTTTTATACCCAAAAGAACATGATTTTTCTTGTTTTTTAACAGTTTCGTTCGGGTCAAAATCTCCCCAAATAAACCTAGAGGGCTGAAATTTTGTGTACAGGTTAAGCTAATGACCAGACACTGTTTTTTGGGGGTTTCAACTTTTAACCCTTACCCCCACGATTTTTACGCCAATATTTCCTTAATTTTTTTGCTTGTTTTCTAACACGTCTAGAGACTCTCTAAGGAAACCTAGAGGGCTGAAATTTTGTACGTGTATTCAGTTAGTATCCAGCTAGTACCTTTTAGGGAGTCCACATTACTTTTCCCCCCACTTCTTCCATTTTTACATCGGAATTGAATGCTATTGTTAAATGTGTTTTAAATGCATTACTTTTATTCTAAATACAAGTAGGCGAATAGTAATTTTAAAAAATTTAAAAAAAAAGTGAATACAATTTTTTAACAAATGAAATACATACATATTAAGTAATTTGAAAATGTTATTAAAGTCACTATTTATAAATTAGGAATTTTGGATTTTTATTATTTATAAAATAGAAATTTTGGATTTTTTTGGAAAGAAAAAATATCTTCATAAAAGCCTTCCAGTTTACTATTTAAGTTCCTTTTTAGGCCTTCGAAGAAGCCTTATAACATTGGTCTGTTATAAAAATTTGAGAGAGAGGGAATCGGTAATAATAATAATAAAATATAAAAAAATAATTAATGAGTTGCACATGCATATACTAGAGGGGTGTATATTCACTGTACTTAAAAAATAAAAACCAGCCAAAAAACCAGCCAAAAATCATAAATTAACACTTTCACCATTATATGTGAAGAATACATAAAGAAAAAATGACTACAGCAATTTTGCGTTTTCATAAAAGAAAGCTAATTTTTTTTTTGGCATCAATTATATTGTGCTCTATTTTAGTTTTTTTGTTGTATATTAGCTCTATCGAGGATCTGTCGCTAATGTCAACTTAGAGGCACGATCGTGGTCAGAGGTAAATATCTTTTATAAAATACATATTGATCGTGTTCCATTTAGATATCACAAACAACATTGACTAGTGCATTTGATGTTTCACAAAAAAACTACTTTTTTAAAAAATTTTTTTGCAATACTAACATTTTAAGTGCTTTTAAATGCAATTAAAAGGTTAGTCTTGCATAAAATTTAAAAAAATTAGTTTTTTGTAAAAAAAGAAATGCATTGTGTTACACAGTGTCGTGTGTCCGTAATGGAACACGACCATTTTATAACTAGGCGAGGAAACACCGTATGTACGAATAACTCGGATTACAGTAAAATGGGACACATTGTACTGTATATTAAAATTAACGTTTTGAAGAAATTTAATTAAATTGAAATATTTTTATTAAAAATTAATGCGAGAATGTAACAATACTTATGTAAGTGTATAAATATTCCGTGTGATAATAATAAGTGTGTTCTGTGTTCAGAATTAAGAATTTTTTTAAGTATGTACCTACATGCATTATCATACAAAATCATAACCATAGCTTTGATACGTAAATTAAACGTACATACTTAATTATTTTTTTTAAAGAATTGTGTTGTTGTTGGTAGTGTGTGGTAGTGTGTACATACATACTTATTGATTTGATACATACAAACCATACATACTAATTGGTTTGAACCATAGAACATAAGAAGGAATACAACTATCTCTTTTCTGGAATCACTTATGGGCAGGTATGTGCATTTTACATAACTATGTTGCCATTCACTTAGTAGCTATCAATGGGTTTGTTTTAATTGTTGTCATATTGTTATACACTGTGTACGTGGTATACGTACCTCACGTACATGATGCATGCCACATGCATGTTATGTTATATGCGTATGCAAGACACCCATACACACAACCATCCATTGCACTACCACACACAACTCCGCGTGCACATATATAACATAGTGGTGGGGTACGTTCTGTCCTTTGGCGTTACACTGGTTTCAGTAGTATAGAGATACTACCATAGAGTAATAGAGACAACATATCTATCTCTACACTACTGGAACCAGTGTAACATGTAAGAGATAGACTATATGTTGTATACGTGCACTTGGTTGGTACTTGTGTCTAACAAGGAGCGGACATGTACTCTTTGAGATTAAATTTTATTTAAATATTTTAATAAGTTTTAAGGCGTTTAATAATCTTGGAGTGGCTTTAAAAGTTGTTTAATGAGATTCTCTATAATAATATTACTAGTGTAGATCGTGAAAATTGTGGAAATGGAAATTAAAAGTGTTCAAGAAATATTGTCTAAGGCCCGGGATACACGAGACACCAAAATGTCGACACAAATGTCAGACATAAATTTCTTTACTGTTCACACTTCAACAAATTTTTTGTGTCTGGATAGTGTCTGTACATAAATGTACGCAACATGTGTCTGAGCTGTTCACACGAAAATCGAATTTTAATCGATAACCTTCCCAGTGAATAACCTTAAAATGACAATATGTCAAGTAACATATGTATATGATACACATGAAAAAAGTGTAATAAACTTGTAATAAAATTATTTTTTAAACACTTGCGAATGAAATAAAATCATAAATATTGTAGAATGTTATTTAGTTATTTTTCTGTATTGACAAATTCACAAGTGTACTATGTACAAAATGATAAATTTTAGGCGGGGAATTTAAAAAAAAAATTATAATTCTTTCTTTATCCTCCAATCTATAAAAAACGTCGTATACAATTAAATAAAAACTTCTCAACACTTAGTATAATTTAGATAATATTTATCAATTAACATTTTTATATTGAATGGAAACAAAAGTTATCAACTTTGTTGTGATGTAATTCATTTCTATACCATAAAGTAAAATTCTAAAAAATATGTTGGTAATTATGTACATTTAATTATGTACCATGAATCTATCTCTCTTCTGCGAGTGTATGAAAAAATGTCAAACCGATTTGAAAATTTATCGCAGTTGTTACGAAACTTTTATTTTTTTTGGCTAATTTCTATCGTTGACCCGAACCAACCCATTTATTTCCCGTAGTATCGCTGTTGGAACGAGCCTCACATGCGTTCCATTGAATACGCGCATATCGACCTTAGACACATACCGTACTTATATCGTACCGTTGCACTAAATACATTTTGTACCTACATTATATGATGTCCAGCAGCAATGCATGTACTGTCTGTTACGTACAATGTTGTTGTCAGTGTTTGTCAAACCTAAATTGACGTTTTAAGTAAAGTTTGGTTAGTTAATTGCCGAATAAAATTATCGTTTTGTGTAGTAAATCAAGGTTTTATCGAGTTACTCTTCTTCTAAATACATTTTGAAGTGCTTTCCGTGTAATTTGAGTGTTTTTTCTCGACTTTCGAATAGTGTCAATTGCCGATAGTGTTTGTTTGAAAACCACTGTATTAAAGAAAATCATTTGCTATCTTCAAATCGATTTATTTTTGTCGATATACTTCACATTACTTCCGGCAATATTGTAGCGTCACAGTTCCCGTTCTCGAAGTTTTTGTGCCTTGTCGAAACTTGTTAAAAATGCATTTCGATACAGAATTATTTCTTGATTTTCTCGTTCATTTTTTAATATCATCACTGCCGAGTTACAGGCTGATTGTTTAAAGCCTGCATAATTAATTGCCGATCTCTATATGTTCTCCGCTGGTGAGTTTATTTTCTTATTGTTATATTTCGTAAACTAAAATACTCGTGTTTCTTTCAGAGGACACCATTTTTTTCTTTATCTTTCTTCTTTTTCTTCATTCATTCTATTTTGGATTTTCGAGCATTTTTCGAGATTATTATTATTTTTATCTCTCCGAGATTTTCTACATTTTGATCTTTTGGAATCTTACCGCATTTTCTACAATTTTTCGATTCGATTTCGCCTTTCATGGATTGGATTTAACGCTGATTTGGAATCATTGATTTATATGCTGGATTACCGATTATTTACCGCCAATAAAGTTGTATTCTGGATCGTTCTGGTTAACGCTGCCGAATTATCAATTTGAAACACTGATCTATTCCCGAGGATTCCGCTTAACTTCCCGTGGATCCACGTGTAGCCGACAGGTTGTGGCCTGCAATGAACCGATTGATCGTTTCGGTTGGAAACTGGTACCGCATAACTGAATTACCGCATCTTTAGTACATCCGGACTCCAATGTTTCGAGATGAATTCCGTATAAAATACAAGTAAATCACCCATAACAAAGGGAGGTAACAAAATTTAAGTTTTCCGATACTTAAGCGTCTTTTTAGTAAAAGAAACATTAATTGTATAAGTAACATTACATTTACCGTTATGCTTCAATTTATAAAGCATTTTTGAAGATTTATTTATTTTTTTTGAGAATACTTAACCTGTATTATTATTAATATTACCGAACTTTATGATGTCAAAAACATTGTGAAAATTCAAGAACGTTCTTAAATTTATTTACCTGAAAATTTGTATTAAAAGATCTGAAATTACTTATTGGTGAAAATATTATAAGGTTCAAGTACACATTATTAACTTCCGTCTAACTCAACTTTCGGTCCTGTATGTATTTAGTTTATTAATAAACTTAATTTAACCGTAGTGACGAATTACTTTTGCTACCGCCCTTTACTCTCGTTTCAGAAGTGGTTTTACCCGTCTTGCATTCTGGGGTAAAGCTGAAGTCAATAGAATGCATGGCGCCCTGATTTCGCGCTATCGTTACCGTACCGTTTACGAAATTTAGAACCCCCCCCGTATGTTACTGCCGACTGAGTCCGAAGCCGCGTTGCCGTACCGATGACGTAATAATTTTTACGTCATACAGTGTTTACACCTATGCAATTTTACTAGCTAGACCAGTGTCGACACAGTCTCGCTAGATTACAGACTGTTGTTAGCGACACTGTTTTCATTGCTGTATACACACTGACGTTTGATCTATAGACCTACTCTAGACACCAAAAGTGTCTCGTGTATCTGCAGCCTTAGTTAACCTAAAAAAGTAAGCAACGTTGGCGCGAGATATTTTGATACCTGTGTTGGCATTATTTGTTTAATTGAATTTTTTCAAATTTTAAAAGTTTCCCAGCCTTTCCATTATCAATATCGAATTGTGTTTCGCTGGTATCTATGATTTAAGGTAACAAAATATTTTAAAATAATGAAAAAAATTCATCAAGTCCTCTGAGAAGGCCTAACTTAGTGCGTGTCAAAAAACACGCACTTGACGAATTTTTTAATATTTAAAAATAAAACACAAAGGCAATTGGCGGATAAGCATGGATAGAAATGCCCTCGTACGAATTGTGTTGGCTTTTTTCCTGTTAACTGCTATCGGCACAAAATTGAAATTTACTGAGATTCAGCCCTTAAAAACTTAAAACCTTTTTTTAAAGCCCCGATCAACCGGACACTCATCATCAGTTTTGAAACCACCAAAATTACAAATCGCTTGTGGACTTTCAATTATATTTCGCTTGTAGACACTCAATACCGAAGATGAAAGGAAAAATTCGACTTCCGTGATGGGGCTCCGCTGCTCACGGCGTCTTTTATTATTTATAAAATAGAAATTTTGGATTTTTTTGGAAAGAAAAAATATCTTCATAAAAGCCTTCCAGTTTACTATTTAAGTTCCTTTTTTAATATTTAAAAATAAAACACAAAGGCAATTGGCGGATAAGCATGGGTAGGAATGCCCTCGTACGAATTGTTTTAGCTTTTTCCCTGCTAACTGCTATCGGCACAAAATCGAAATTTACTGAGATTCAGCCCTTTAAAACTTAAAACCTTTTTTTAAAGCCCCGATGAACCGGACACTCATCATCAGTTTTGAAACCACCAAAATGACAAATCGCTTGTGGACTTTCAATTACATTTCGCTTGTAGACATTCAATACCGAAGATGAAAGGAAAAATTCGACTTCCGTGATGGGGCTCCGCTGCTCACGGCGTTTTTTTTTTATACATTCAGAATAAATAATTATTTAGTCTGCTATGTTTTATTTGGAGAGGAGACATACCAGGAGACTGAGAATTTTACATTTTAAGTGTCATTTTTTATAAAAAATATATTTCGAAACTGGGTTATTTTGAGTGACCAATTACATGCAGTAATGGTTTACAGTTTCCATCTAGAAAAAATGTATTTTTCAAAATATTAACCCTTTGCACTCGATGGGCGCCGCCACGGCGACACAATAAAAATTAATTCCACTGGTTAGGCGCCACAGCGGCGCCATAAACAATAGGTACGTATTTTATTATTTAAAACAGGCTAGGGGACCTAAGGCCCGATTTACATTAACGCTCCGCTCTCAGTGCGATATCACTCCGCTCCAGGTTCGATAAAATATTCTTACATAATAAATAATGAGTGTATTCACATCATCGTTCTGATATCGGTCCGATATCAGTCACGGTCCGCACTCGCTTCAATACCGCTCCAATACCAATACCACTGAGATAATATTTTATCGGAGCGATATCAGACCCTATATCGATGATACTGAACACGTTTTTGATTCCAGATCGCTCCGTTTCTCAGCCTTCTTCATTTATTTGAAAATTATCATATTAGGAAAACATGATACAACACCACGACGCGACGTCTTGCTACAATATATTGTGATACATACTACTAATTAACTAATAGATATATTGTATTATGATATTATGTTCCCCTAATACAATAGTGTTTGCAGCGTTTTAAAACTACTGTCGAGTAGCTGAGTACCCATACTAAAAAATTGTTCGAGTGCAAAGGGTTAAAATACAAAATGCGTTGGGCCGTCCAAAATTCCCTAGTTTGAAGAACTACCCACCTATAGTTTTCAAGAAAAAAATATTTTCATTCTTATGATGAAGTAAGTATCTTTGTATCTTTATAAGATCTCTGTATCTGCATACTACTTATTTATATACTATTATCACATATAGTAGTATTATTAGGATATTATATTTCAATTTTTTTCACGCACGTGAAATATTATTTTTTCACCTTATTCTTTTAAAAGTGGTTGTATATACGTCGCCTTCCTAGTATGAAAGTGAGATATCTGGGAAATGTTAGTTTTGAGATAACTGCATTTTAAATTTTAATAATACATTAGTTTAAATGGTGACCTTTATACAAGGTGGTCCAGAATTATGTACCGTAATTGCTAGAGCTGGTAGTACCTTCAAAAATAATGGTACCTGTTCATGTACACTTTTTTTCAAAACTCAATAATAAGGGAGATACAACTCTGTAAAGGGGTGAAACGAAAACCACTGTTTCTTAAATATTTTCCAAACGCTTTTGAATAATGCATTGATATTTTAGGGGTACTTATTTTGTGTTAGAAGGATTAAATTTATGTCAACACTTATTCCACCACTCATGACTAAGGGGTGGTTTTGGGTGATAGGTGTGAGTTATCACGTCTTTACTTTTTTAACTTGCAATTATTTAAACAAAATCCTTGATAATATGATTCCTCAGACAATTTCACGCAAAAAAGGTATACTTGTTACATTTCGATAAATATTACCGTTTTCGAGTAATTTAAAGTAGAAGTATCTATTTCCAAATCATCCCCTAATCATAAGTGATGGAATACTTGATACCATAAATTTAATTATCTTAATGTTCATACGCACCCGTAGATTATGAATCGAGTAATCAAAAGCGCCCAAAATTATTTTTAAAAGAAGAAGTTAGTTTCGTTCCACCCCTCTACATTTTACCCCTCTGCTTTATCTCCCTTATTATTGAGTTTTGGAAAAAAGTGTAAATGAAAAGGTACCATTATTTTTGAACATACTATCAGCTCCAGCAATTACGGTATATAATTCTGGACCACCCTGTATTTAAAATAATGCTCTTCAAAAATTATATATCCTACGAACTTGTGAAATATGCTATTCGATAACTAATTGACTTGAATCTGATTATTTTTAAATTGTTTTTCTCGAAAATCTGCTTAGATAAGAAAATGGTTTAAAAGCCTATCTTATTTGATTTTTCCGTTCTTTGCAATGGTGTAAAAACATTTCGAATTTTGGAAAATACTGGCAAAAACTCATTTTTCGAGGTTCCGAGCATCGGACGTGCCTAGCTAAAGAACTTATCCAAGGATCTGAGACTTCTAATGTTTTCACCAAATTTCGTAAAAATTGTATACTTCGTTCGAGAGTTATCGCGCGGACACATATACATATTTATATCTATATATTATATCTATCTACTATCTATCTATCTATATATATATATATTTATATATATATATATATATATATATATATATATATATATATATATATATATATATATATATACCTTTAAATAGAGATTGCTAAATTAATATATTTATATATATATATATATATATATATATATATATATATATATATATATATATATATATATATATATATATATATACGAGGTGTTAGTGAATAAGTGCGAAATATTTTAATGGGTGATTGCTGAAGTTTTTTATGTAAAAAAGTTCATATCAACCCATGTCCAAAAACGCTTAGTTTCCAAGATACAGAGTGTTCAGTTTCTCGTCTTTTTTTTAAATATTTTCTTAAATATTTCAAAAACGTTTTGAGATATTCACATAAAATTTGGGATACGCTACGACAGGATAAGTATCCATATTCTGAATTAGACAGAATATTTCCATTCAAACCAGTGGCGTCCGTACGGCCATATGATGATATATTTTTGAAGAAAAAAAGGACGCCAATGATTTTTTCCAATTTGAAAATGTTTTTTTAAATGTTCTATAAATTGTGGACAAAAATCACCTCTTAGTATTTTGTCGTTCATGTGTCCGTTTTTAAGATAAAAAGCAATTTTCAATTACTGTTCTTACTACAAAATCGGTTTAGGTTCTTGTATTAACTGCTGAGGTTATTTTATGAAAAAGTCTTACCAAAAAAAAGGTGAAGACGCCTCATTTCTACAGTATGACCACATAATTTGTTTTTAATTTAATATAGAAAAATATTTTTAAAAAACAAGAAACGGGACACTCTGTATCTTGGAAACTAAGCCTTTTCGGACCTGGGTTTATATAAACTTTTTTACATTAAAAAACTTCAGCAATCACTCATTAAAATTTTTCGGACTTATTCACTAACACTCTGTATATATAGGAATTTTAGTAAATATCGGTTTCTAGGGGCATCAGAACAAATTTCTGCCATAATCCCTAGCTCAAATCGCGTTATGACAGTGGACTAATAGCTGAATTCCATTCTGGAAATTCGCTAATAAGAACTATGTTCTACTTAAAATTTTCCCTACTTTAAAGCAGTGGCGTAACTACAAGGACTCAAGCATACTCTCCTCAAAAGTTCATTTTTTCCCAAAAATCAGCTGGTAAGCAAAAGAAATTTGTTTTCCTTCTTTTACCCATATTTTTCCTATTAGGCCTCTTTTTGTCATGCGCCCTGAAACAACTGCCCCACCTGCTCCATTGTAGTTATGCCTTTGCTTTAATGTATCACCATAAGCCATTACTTAGACCACTTGTGAATCGAATGAATTGAAGCAACTGAGAAAAATTCTATCAGGTTTAATTACTTTATAACATATAAAGTAATTAAACCAGATAACTTATACCTGATTACTTTATAACATATAAATAAATAACAATAAATAACTATATTAAAAAAATAAGATAATAAGTAAATAACAATAAAAAACAACTCTAAAAAAATTGTGTTCAAATATATAACAAAAGAGCCGAATATTTTCTAAATAAAACTATAATATACATATTAATTAATAATACTGTTATTACGAGATATGATTTTACTTTTCAAATAATAAAATTAGCAGAAATTTTTGTGATCTCATCATGGCTATTAACAAAATGAAATGGAGAATGTTCTTGTATCTTGTGTTCATTTAATAAATGCAAAGCACGAATTTAACGTAAAACTATAAAGTTAATAAATTCCCTTTAGTGCATCATAAAGTTTGCTGGTGAATAAGCTAAAGTTATTAGAACTTACGAACCATTTAAAACAGCTCTATTTTCATCGTTATGACAACAGAGAGCTGTGTTTTATGTAGTCACATGATGTAACTGCCTATCGCTACTATTCTCTGCGATGTTTCGTTAATAGCGCTATTGTTGTTACTTTATCTATATGTATGTTTCTAAGGTAAACTATAATCAATGATGAAGGTGATATTTATTAAAAATTTTAGCCAAATTTAAAAGTATGTTAAAAATATAATTGTGTTTCATCATAATTAAGTAAGCGAAACTACTTACAAGGAAACCATAAAAAGTCGAAAATTCAACAAAATCTGAAGCTTCGTCAGTGAGTCGACAATCTAATAACATAAAAGATATCACTTCTTGCTGAAAAAACGATTTTAAGGTTTGGAACACCCGCTCAAAGTTGGAAATTTAACAACTGATAAAATTCTGTTTATACCTTGTCCTAATAATAGATTGCATCAACACATTTTTAGGGAGTGAAATTAGGGATCTTTCAAAAATAATTAGTAATTTTTCAAAAAGAATTGGTTTTCGGTTATTTCGGTTTACTTTATACTCGGTTTAACCTGACGGTTATAGAATTTATATATATATATATATATATATATATATATATATATATATATATATATATATATATATATATATATATATATATATATATACATATATATATACATATATATACATATACATATATATATATATATATATATATATATATATATATATATATATATATATATATATATATATATATAGATAAGATATATTGTTACAACTTTTTTGTTTTCAGATACTTTTATCACTCAATCCTGCTTAGGGATACAGGCTGATTGACAAGGACATCAATTTTAGAAAAAATAGTTTATTTTTCAATTATTGTTACAATTCAGCTTTGTATCAGGTAACATGAACATTGATTGATTCCATTGAAACTGTTTCGTGCACCGTTGATCCTAAAAAAAAACTATTGTAAATTATATTTAAAAAAAGAGAGAAAATTTAAATATAATACCAGCATAGTGCAATTTACATAAACTGAGTGAAGGAATTTTGACAAGTATCAGTTAAGTTACAACTTTGACGTTCCAATGTAAACAAACCAAGTTATATTAGAGTTGAGTTTGGCAGTATTGGAGGAAATTACGGTCACCTTGATGTGCGCACGTGCGGAAGCATCGAATGAAATGGAAAGATCTTCGAAAGTGAGATTGGTGAAGAAAGGAAGGAATTCACTCTCTTTCGGCTCTTGGAGTTCAAGCGAGCGAGACGTGGCACCTAGTGGGACCACGCTCTCTAAAACATATGAAGAGAACACGCTATGTGGGAGTCGCTGTTAACCATTGTTGGAATTTGTGGCACAAAGCACATTGTACTGGTTCAGTTCGTGTATTTTAAGGTGGTACATAGTTTTATAAAATAATATGGCACTTACGAAGTAAATTGCTCCTAGTGTGGGATATTTGGTACGGGAGCATCTACAGTCTGCTGAGTGGTGTTCAAACTGGCGGAAATTATGTAAGGTTGGTTTCCACGTGTTAATGATATTTTGGCTGGTGCCGGGAAAGTCGTGTGGAAGTTAATCTAGTTTTGGCTGGTACCGTTTATGATGTTGAATTTGTCTGGTGACTGGTGTCGCATCATTTTTGTGGTTTCCGACGAATTGAAACATCGTGTGTGAATTAGACAATAGACGCTTAGTGAGCGCAAGTAAAATTTTGTTGTGAAACGTTAGTAACTAAACTATTTAATTTAATTGAGCACTTGTTGGTTATATTTACGTTTTTTAGTTGTTATAAATTTTGTAGATTTTAAGTCAGTAAAACTGGACGAGCGTTTCTGAAAAAAAAATTGTTTCATAAACATAAGTTTTGTAATGTCAATTATATTCGTTTACCTGTACGGAATACGACTCCTTCAGTTTATCTAATTTTAACTAGATTAGATGCTAGTACTATAATTTTATTGAAATATTTTCACAGCGGACCTCTATAGTACCTGAAAGTTTAATAAAAAGTATTAAGTGAATAAATCGTAAATTTTTAATATCACATTCAATTACTTGAAAAGTGCATCTGAGTGTTTTGATATTTATTCTGACAGATTCGGTTTGGGCTTTGACGCCATCGTCAGTCAGACAGCATACATTTTCGATTTCTCCGTTGATGCCGGATCACGTAATTGAATGTTCTACAATAAACAGTAATTAATTATAAATATTAAATTATATTTTAAATGCACAACTCACCTTTCCTGTAAATCATGGATCACCTCAAAGAATTTTACTTGTACACTCAATAAATTTTGCAACCGTTGTACGAAACATTTGCTGCTAATAATAATTTACACCTTTCAATAGTCAGTTGTTGTTCTTGTTTTCTTACTTACCTTTCAGCTGAAGTATTATCTACAGAGGGTACTGATAGAGGGTAACAGACAGCATTTTTTTCAATATTATTTTCGGATAAAAACATTGTGGCGCACTACTTAGGATAGTTTTCTTAGTTAATTAGCGAAAAGTAGTGGTAAGTAACTTTTTTTCTCTTCGAGGAAATACCTACACCCCCCAGCTCTACCTAGCTAGTCGCGCAAGTGTCAGGTGTGCACTTCCCCCAAGTGGTAACAAAATATATGGGTAGTTCTTCAAACTATGGAATTTTGAACGGCCCAACGCATTTTGTATATTAATATTTTGAAAAATACATTTTTTCTAGATGGAAACTGTAAACCATTACTGCATCTAACTGGTCACTCAAAATAACCCGGTTTCAAAATATATTTTTTATAAAAAATGACATTTAAAATGTAAAATTGTCACTCTCTTGGTATGTCTCCTCTCCAAAGTAAAACATAGCAGACTAAATAATTATTTTTTCTGAATGTATAAAAAAAATTTACACTGCAGTAGTAATCTATAATATTTGTACTTTTTTATTGTATAAATAATTTTTGAATTTTTTTATATTTTCTTTAAGAAATATGCTATTGAATTTTGTCTCCCAAACTTTGCATCATTCTCCTATCAAACCTATCAAACCAAAACACTTAAAAAATATAAAAATATTATATTCCGATTAAATCATCGTTTGTCATAGTAATTAACTCAAATACAATAAATAAAATAAAGTACATGTTTTATTTAATTTGGGGTTGTATCAATTAATTCAGTTAACATTGTAAGTGAGATCGTACTCGGGCCAGTCAATTTCTCAGTATTCTGGTCAGCATTTTCGTGAAAAATACTGTGGATATAAGAAATTTTTCAGTTGTATGAGTTGTAAATATGCTGTATTGGAATAGCGGACCTGTCCTTCTTATAATAAAACGTTATTTAGTCGATTTTTAAAGAATATTGAAGAATTCTCAGTCACCTCGTCTCAGTCTCCTGGTAGCTCCGAAAACGGGGATTTCACTTAAATAATGTAAATAAATTAGGTAAATGTCATTAGAATACTGTAATAAATGACTCCGTATATTTTTTAATAAAAAATAATTTCCCATTTTTTTTTTAGCGAATTTCCAAAACTGGAAATTCAGCTTTTACGCCAGGTGTCATGGTGCGACCTAAGCCCGGGACCATATCAGAAATATGTTTTGAGGTCCCTAGAATACGAAAATGATATTCACTAAAATTTATATATATATATATATATATATATATATATATATATATATATATATATATATATATATATATATATATATATGTATCCGCGCGATAACTCTCGAACGAAACGTCTAACGCTTATGAAATTTTGTGTGCGGACTGGATTCTGAATTGGCTTGGCTAAGTTCGTTAGCCAGACACGTCGGATGCCCAGAAGTAGGTTTTCTGGCCATTTTTTATCATTCGATCCTATCATAAGGCAGTTCGATTTTTACATCGTTGAAAAGGAAAAAAAAAATTATGAAGAAAATATTCTTATAATTTTCTTTCTATTTTAAGTATTTTTCGAGAAAATGTAAATTTTCACTTTTATTCTTTCTTTGTTAGTCTAATAAGTAATTTATATTTATATCTCAGTTTTTTATCAAGTATAAAAATATTTCACTTTTTTATTAAAGAATTTTGTGAGAACAAGTGAAAACTATTCACATATATGTGATATAACACACATACATGTATAGAGTTTTGTTTCTCATTTATTGCATTATAATTAGCATGGTTCTATCCCATGTTAAAAAATGTAAATTAAACAGATTTTCTAAGCTAATGTAATGAAGAATTTTTTTTTTTTTATTGAATTTTTAAGTAAACAAGAAATTGAAGATTATGTTATGATATAAATATTATTAAATATAAAACAAAACAAAATATGTACAATGTACATATGTATGTACGGAAAAATATTTTGAATCGATTTTGAAAATTTTTCCACTAATAATTAATAATGTTAAAAAATTAAACCATTTCAAATGAATTTAAGGTATTTTATGTGAGGTCAAGGTTTTCGGGACCTAAAAAGGCCAGAAATTAATTAACCAATCGATTTTAAAAAATTTTTCACAGTTAGTAAGTTAAAGTGTTTGAATTAATTAATTAAATGATGTCCGCAAGAAGCTTACGGACTGCCATAAGTTATATGAGATCCTTAGAACCCTTTTCTTACTGTTAGAATACTAGACTTGTATGAGTTTCGCCAGGATTTACTGATCCCATAATTGTAAAAAATAAACTAAACGACCAATTTTAAAAATTTCTTCACTGTTACAGAGCTAAACTATTTTAGATAGATTTAGAATACATTATGTAAGGTCCGTCAGGGTCCACAGGACCCAAAAGTGTCAAAAATAAACTAACTGACCGATTTTGAAAATTTTTTCACTGTTACAGAGCTAAACTATTTTAGATAAATATCGATTACGTTATGTAAGGTCCGCCTGGGTCCATAGGACCCAAAAGTGTCAAAAATAAACTGCCTGATCGATTTTGAAAATTTTTTCACTGTTACAGAGCTAAACTGTTTTAGATAAATATAGATTCCGTTATGTAAGGTCTGCCAGGGTCCATAGGATCCAGAAGTGTCAAAAATAAACTAACTGACCGATTTTGAAAATTTTTTCACTGTTACAGAGCTAAACTATTTTAGATAAATATAAATTACGTTATGTAAGGTCCACCAAGGTCCATAGAACCCAAAAGTGTCAAAAATAAACTAACTGACCGATTTTGAAAATTTTTTCACTGTTACAGAGCTAAACTATTTTAGATAAGTATAGATTACGTTATGTAAGGTCTGCAGGGTCCATAGGATCCAGAAGTGTCAAAAATAAACTAACTGACCGATTTTGAAAATTTTTTCACTGTTACAGAGCTAAACTATTTTAGATAAATATAGATTACGTTATGTAAGGTCTGCCAGGGTCCATGGGATCCAAAAGTGTCAAAAATAAACTAACCGACCGATTTTGAAAATTTTTTCACAGTTGGGGAACTAACTATTTTAGATAGACATACATTACGTTATTTAGGGTCCGCCAGGGTCCATGGGACCCAAAAGTGGTAAAAATAAACTAACCGACCGATTTTGAAAATTTTTTCACTGTTACAGAGCTAAACTATTTTAGATAAATATAGATTACGTTATGTAAAGTCTGCCAGGGTCCATCGGATCCAAATGCGTCAAAAATAAACTAGCCGACCGATTTTGAAAATTTTTTCACTGTTGGGGAGCTAAGCTATTTTAGATACATATAAATTACGTTATGTAAGGTCTGAAGTGTCAGTAGGACCTAAAAGTGTCAAAAATAAAATAACTGACCGATTTTGAAACCTTTTTACTATTACCCAGGTAAACTATTTTAGATAGGTACAGGTTGTGTTATCTGAGATCCACAACTGTCCTGCGGATGCAAATGCGGCGTAGAATGCTACACAACGGGTTTTGAATATATATATATATATATATATATATATATATATATATATATATATATATATATATATATATATATTTCATAAAGTCCGCCTAGAATATACGGTCGAGCTGATTTTTTAATGAGGTCCACCGGGATCTTGCAGATCCGAAAACGCCAGTAATAAGCTATCGAAAAGATGCTAAAAAATTTCTCACTGCTAGAGAACTAAATTATTTTAGATGGATACAACTATGCTGCACAAAATTCGTTCGGGTTCTTGGGTCCCCAAAAATACCAAAACTAATTACCCAACCGATTTTAAAAATTCTTTTACTCTTAGAAAGCTAAACTATTTTAAATAGGTACAGGTCTTAGATGAGATCCGCCAGTGCCCAAGATTTGGAAATTCGCTATGTTATGCAGATGCTGCGACAGGGGTATTTTGTATAATACCTATGTACTATATAATTAATATAACTACTGATACATATTGTATACTACTAATATAATATATAATATGTATTAAACTGTAGTAAATGATTTCGAATATTTTTTAATAAATAATAAATTCCCAATTTTTTTTATTTATTTAGTTCTTTTTTTTAATTTTTTCTTTTAATTTTTTTGTTAATATTTACATATATACACTATATAACTACTAATATATATACTACTAATATAATACATAATATCTATTAAGCAAATAATAAATTGTTTAATAATTAAAAATTTAATAATAAAAATTGTTTAATAATAAAAATTAATAAATTGTATAATAGTTTAATAAATTGTGCTTAATAATAAAAATGAATATAAGAAATTTTCTTTTGTTAATTTTAATGTTTTACTCATTTTTTCACTTTCTTGGATGTCTCTTTTTTTATAATGGCCATAAAATTTATAATTTTTAATATTTTGACTGGCCACTTTGAAAGAGTGCGAAAAATGTCATCAACTTGAAATAAAACTACTTGCCAAAGCTTACGCATGAAAAAAATATCGGGCCGGAATTAAGTCCATTTTCTTCTTTCGTTTGGAGAACTACCCATATATATATATATATATATATATATATATATATATATATATATATATATATATATATATATATATATATATATATATATATATATATATATATACATATATATATATATATATATATATATATATATATATATATATATATATTCTGGTGAATGTCATTTTTGACTTCTAGGGACCTCAAAACAAGTTTTTAACATAGTCAAGTCGTGTCATGACTCATAATAGTGGGCTTAATAGCTAAACTTCCAGTCTGGAAATTCGATAAAAAGGAAGACTTCTATTCGCTAAAATATAAGAAATTCTAGAGATTTAACAAACATTGTTACTAAAATTTTTTAATTAACTTATATATATATATATATATATATATATATATATATATATATATATATATATATGGTGAAAGTTGGTGAAAACATAGGAAGTTAAAAAATTTTGAATGAGTTTTTAGCCAGACATGATAAAAAGTTACTTTTTTGTCGAAATTTCTCCATGCTCAAAAGTTTTTGCGGCATTTTTTACATTATAAAAAAGAGGAGCAAAAATCACATACAAAATTATTCTATGTAAATTATTTTCCGAGGAGAACTAATTTTTATAATGGGAAATTCGCTACGTTATACAGGATGCTGCGACAGGGGCACTTCTTTGTTTTGTATACTCGAATCTTGGTACTGGTATTGCCAGATTGGACCAAGACAATCGATTTTATTGTTGTATATTCCATGCTATAATAACCCTACATAAGTAAATGTATTAGAATTTTAAACAATTGAATTTTTTTCTTAATAAAAACAAATTACCGGCCGCTGAATAATGTCCTAAATTTTTAAATTTATTTATTTTTTTTTACATTAATTTTATTTGGTTTTTTTGATTATTGATTAAAAAACAAACACCGATATTAACCGAGTCAAAAAAATAACCGAAATAAACCCATTAACCGAAACAGAAAAACCTGTTTTAGGTTATAACCAGTAGGTTTTTCCCTTCCCTAGGTGAAACCACACTTTCAACTGTGTACTTAAAAATTTAAAAATTAATAAAATTTTGTTTGTATGTATACTATCCAGAGTTCTAGTAATAAAAATCAAATTATTTTTTCTGCTCACAAATTTTTAAGGAGCGAAAGCGCCCCTTTAAGTGTATTAATAATTGACGAAATTTTATTTACAAAATGTTTTGTCGGCCAGCCTTTACGAATAGTATGAAAATGTAGTTGGTGAAAATAGTTATTAGAGATCTAAAACCCCGAACGTTGTTTTTTTGCTAGTATCTCGTTTTCTATTGGTCGTTCAGCTATTAATATAATAACAAAATTTGTAAATTAACTAATTTTCTACAAAAAACTTGGTCGGCCACGTGATATCTCTCCGGTGACGCGGATCGACCTTGGCAAAAAAGATCCTTTGGATTATTTAAGTAAGGGCCATAATTTCAGAGATAATTAGACATATAGTATACACCATATAAAAGATTTGTACATTGCAAATATCTGTACACAACACAATGCGCTTTGATCTGAGACTATAAATATCTTCCTTACTTAAAATTATATTCCTTACTTAAATAGTCCAAAGGACTTTTTTTGTCAAGGCCGGCCGTGCAACCGGACAATATATAACGTGGCCGACCGACGATATTTTCCTTGCAAATATTGCAATTTCTTCGTATATTGTAGATAAAAAAATTTTCTTTGAATAATTATATAGTAGAAGAACCAATTTTGAGATAGGATCCTAATTTGAAATAGCAAGGTTTTGGCGAAACTAATTCTAATTTTATCTAAAACCATGAGGTAAAGCTTTTTAGCGAATTTCCAAGTCTGGAAATTTAGCTATTCCAACCGTCGCCATAGCGCGACTTAAGCCCGTGTAATAAAATTTAAAAATTTCGGTAATAAATTATTTATTTAAATTATTTATTTTTATTTTTTTTTTTTTTTTTTGGTATGGGGTTTGGGTTTGTTTATCTGTTGGGTCTTTTACTTATTGATCGTAATGATGATCGTATTTGGGGTTGGTTTGAGATTCGACCAGCAGAGTACCTCCAGGTGTTGCGGAGATAAGAAAGTGTGGGGCAGTGGAAAGCTTTGCTCGCGGATCGTATATGTATATATTTATTTTTTTTATATATAAATAAAATATTATCGAAAATGAATTTAAGTCTACTAGAAATTTGCGTTAGAAGCTAGATTTCATACATGAACTATATGATTTAAAAGATTTGAACAGACATCGAAAGAGTTTGTAAAAGGGTAGCACGTGCTTAAATTTTTTCAAAACGGATGTGACCTATAGCTAATGACACGTTATAATTAAACATTACGAATATATTTGAAATTTACTTAAACTATTATTATTATACAAAATTAATTTAATCCAAAATTACTAAACTATTTAAAATTTTAGTCGTTGACTCTTTTAGCGAAATTCCTGGTAATTCTTTTTTGAGGTCCAGGTGAATGCTAGAGTTCAAGAAGACGTGATATATCCGAAATAATTATCGTACATACTACAAATTTAATGATTTTTTGATAACTAAATTTCTAAAAATATATTTTCCGTTTTAATTTAAATAAATTTCCAAGTATAAGAAACATATTAGTTTAGAATAGGACCTATTTTTAAGTACCAATTTTTTTTATCATCTTACATAGGGTAGATCGGGGTCAGTTGGGCAATTTTTTGGGAAAATTTTAATAGCATCAACTGAAATTAGTACAGGAAGAATAGGAAAATGATAATATTAGATAAAATTCTTATAGTAATCGCTTCAATTACATATTATAATAAGAATAATTATTTAAATTAAAAAATATCTTTACCGTTATTGTTCAACTAATACTTTTATTGAGGTATATTGAGGTAAAATGAACATGAAAAAATAACCCCATTCAATAGAAATGATCAAATTATCAAACTCAATTAATCTACACTTTTCCAACTAAACACACTACAGAGGTAAGTAGGGTAGACCGGGGTTAGTTGGGCAATTTTTTGGGAAAATTTGAATAGCATCAACTGAAATTAGTATAGGAAGAATAGGAAAATGATTATATTAGATAAAATTCTTATAGTAATCGCTTCAATTACATATTATAATAAGAATAATTTATTTATATTAAAAAATATCTTTACCGTTATTGTTCAACTAATACTTTTATTGAGGTATATTGAGGTAAAATGAACATGAAAAAATAACCCCATTCAATAGAAATGACCAAATTATCAAACTCAATTAATCTACACTTTTCCAACTAAACACACTACAGAGGTAAGTAGGGTAGACCGGGGTTAGTTGGGCAATTTTTTGGGAAAATTTGAATAGCATCAACTGAAATTAGTATAGGAAGAATAGGAAAATGATAATATTAGATAAAATTCTTATAGTAATCGCTTCAATTACATATTATAATAAGAATAATTATTTAAATTAAAAAATATCTTTACCGTTATTGTTCAACTAATACTTTTATTGAGGTATATTGAGGTAAAATGAACATGAAAAAATAACCCCATTCAATAGAAATGACCAAATTATCAAACTCAATTAATCTACACTTTTCCAACTAAACACACTACAGAGGTAAGTAGGGTAGACCGGGGTTAGTTGGGCAATTTTTTGGGAAAATTTGAATAGCATCAACTGAAATTAGTATAGGAAGAATAGGAAAATGATAATATTAGATAAAATTCTTATAGTAATCGCTTCAATTACATATTATAATAAGAATAATTATTTAAATTAAAAAATATCTTTACCGTTATTGTTCAACTAATACTTTTATTGAGGTATATTGAGGTAAAATGAACATGAAAAAATAACCCCATTCAATAGAAATGACCAAATTATCAGACTCAATTATTCTACACATTTCCAACTAAACACACAACAGAGGTAAGTAGATTAAATTACTTAGTAGAAAATTACCCCACACAAAAGACATAAATAAGTCACTTTTTTCCAACTAAAAACATTAGAGAGGTAAATTGATCATGTAAAAATTACCCCACATAAAAGACTTAAATAAGTCACTCTTTTCCAACTAAACACTTTAGAGAGGTAAATTGATCATGTAAAAATTACCCCACATAAAAGACTTAAATAAGTCACTCTTTTCCAACTAAACACATTAGAGAGGTAAATTAATCATGTCAAAATTACCCCACATAAAAGACTAAATCAAGTTAGTGTACATATTTTAACGTAATGTAAGTAAAAATATTGAAATATTCGTATATGAGATTGTATTTTTTGATTTTTTATACTTTTCATAAAAGTAGTTTATAACGTACATTATAAATAACAAAATAGAAATTTTCTCCAAAACTATCAATTTTATATATAAAAAGGAAATCTATATTCGTTTGTTTTAACAAAATTCATCATGTTTTGAAAAAAAATTTTGAAATATATGAATTTTTTGTGATTTTGATTCTTCTAATATAGTATGAATATTGTACACCTAAAATACAAATGGATATTAAATTTGTAAATACGTAAACCTAAATCAAGCTAGTGTACATATTTTAACGTAATGTAAGTAAAAATATTGAAATCTTCGTATATGAGAATGTATTTTTTGATTTTTTATACTTTTCATACAAGTTGTTTATAACGTACATTATAAATAACAAAATGTTAATTTTCTCCTAAACTATCAATTTTATGTATAAAAAACTAATCTACATTCGTTTATTTTAACAAAATTCATCATGTTTTGAAAAAAAATTTTGAAATATATGAATTTTTTGTGATTTTTACTCTTGTGATATAGTATGAATATTGTACACCTAAAATACAAATGGATACGAAATTTGTAAATACGTA